>QAXH01006374.1:0-26657 GCA_004335635.1 Chloromonas sp. AAM2
TGTGGGACAAGCGGAGAGCAATGTGTGGGACAAGCAGAGAGCAATGTGTGGGACAAGCAGAGAGCAATGTGTGGGACAAGCAGAGAGCAATGTGTGGGACAAGCGGAGAGGAATGTGTGGGACAAGCAGAGACCGATGCTGATGATGATGCGACGGGCCGAGGGATGCGCGTCAGAAAGGAAGCTACGCAGGACGGTTGCACACAGCCCCTGAGGGACGCTGTACAGGCTCCATAATTGGCCATGTCCATTGTGCGTGCAGCAGGCTAGAGCAGGCTTCCCTCCGTTCTTGCCAGCAAAAACAACCCTGGCTGTCCCGCTCGCTTGCAGGGCCCTGCAGGTCGAGCTTGCTGAGCTGCGCACCGAGCATGCCCGAGCCATAGAGAGCCGCACCCTGTGGGGGCACTGCAAGAACCTGCTGGGGTACGGATGCAGCGTGTACTGCGTATTCAAGTGAGTGGGTAAGGTGTGGGTGAAGGCGCGACCATGCAGGGTGAAGCAGCAGCTTCTGGCAATCTCCCACCATGCTGCAGAGGGAGCTTCGATGCCAGCAGGCTTGCTTGCATAGCCTGTTCCATTGCTGCACTGTGCATATCCATGCTGTGTGAGCGAGCGCGGAAAGGTGGCATGCAGGTCGTTCACATGGTGCCATTTCGGTGACCTCTGGGTAAAGAGGTGCCCGCTTGGTGTGTGAGGATGGGTTATCTGTTTGGTTGTCCCTGCAGGATGTTTACTAGCCTCAAGGCGCTGATCTTCGGGGAGGACCTTGTGACCGACCCTGTGGGCAGCGCGCTCAGTCTGACGCTCAGGACTGTGTCACATGGGTCCATATCAGTGGACGTGGCACAGCTGTCACAGGTGGGGCAACGGAGCATGGGGGACAAGGCAGGGCAGGTGCCGCAACTCACGACTTCAGTACGTTGGCAAAGGGAGACAGCCGGACAAGCATCTCATCCTATGATGGGGCCATCCATGTGTTGAGCTGGTGACGTAAATGCTGCCTGTTTAGCCCAGTTGGTGCTGGCCCAACGTCTGGAGCGTTTTGCCTGGGCCAAGTCAATTATTGGATACAAGCTCTGACCGCTGGCAGCGTCTGGGGAGGTGCCTCACTGGTGGCAAGCCTGTGAACTTCTCTGCTGCGCACCATTCCTCTTACCCTGCTGAGCACACCTGCCCTGTTGTTGTTGCAGTACTTGACCCTGTTGTTCATCGCCACCATCAGCGCCATGTCACTCAGAGGATTTCTCAGGTCGCTGCGCAAGGTAAGGGATGGGGCGATAGGCAAGGGAGGGGATCTGCAGTGCTTGTGTGGTTTTGCATAGAAGTGCATCGCATGAATGCGCTGGACGTTGTGAATAACGAGTAGCGCTGCATTGCAGCAGTGACTGCGCTTTGAATGGATGCGCAGTGGCTGATTCCTCCTCTGGTGATTGTGGGTCCCTGTCCCTCTAATGTGTGCCACTGCCGTCCCTCTGCCTGCAGATCTTCAAGGCCGTCAAGGGCGGCGGCATGTCCACCCACCTGGTGCTGCTGCTCACACAAGTCACAGGGGCCTACAGCGTGTCCTCAGTGCTGCTCATCAGGAAGAACGTGCCGTTGAAGTACAGGTGAGAACAGGTCACAAATAGGCGGGGACAAGGGCGTAGCATGGCATGGAGAGCGCGGGCTCTGGCCGGGGTTGCTTGTCGCTTTGTTGCATGTCTCTCCCTGTGTGTGGTGCACGAGGCTGCCCAGGCCACAGTTGGTCAAGGCGCATGGGCTTGTGGGGTACCTGTTCTGCACTGGTGCTTTCAGTCTGTGTGTGGAGTCGCTGGTTGGCCCCTGTGGCATGCACTCCCAGCGTGCATGGGTCCCCCTTTGGGACACTTTGGACATGAATGCTGCCATGTACGTGTGCGAGTAGGCATCAGGATGTGCTTGTACGGCTGTGTATGCATTCGTTCCCAGTCGGTGCAACCCTGTTACTGCGCGACTAGAGAGGGAGACGCTGCACTGAGTAAACACTGGCTGTTGTACACTTGCGCAGGCATGACATGGATGCAGCTCTGGGTGGGCAGCTTGAGTTCCAGTTCTTCCATGCATGGTTCAACAGCCTGTTTCTGGCGGCTGCCCTCGTCAGCCTAGCATGCTTCTGGTGGCATTACCAACATAGCACCATGACAATTGAACCACTGCTACCCGTGGTGGCACATAAGCGTGCGACATCTAAATAGTATACTGTGTCTGCGGCAGGCAACTGTGTACACCCTGAACAATATAACCTTTTGAATTACAAGACACGACAAGGATTTTGCTGATATGGAAACACGGTTGGTATGCAGTGGGGTACTAGGTACACTTCGTCAAGGGCCATCACAAATATCTGCTGTCAGAGTGACGCTTTATGGTCTGTATGGTCGTAGCGTCCTTAGCTCTGTTCAGCCTTGTTGTCGTCAGAGTTTTTGCAAGTTTGCCATAACAAGTCGTGCGTGAGAGAGTGAGAGAGGAAAAGTGAGAGCACGGTATGATATGAAAATGAAAGCCCATAACCTTATTGGACGCCCTGTGCATTTGGCTGCCGAACAACTGACTGCTCTGGAGTCAGTGAAAAGCTGCATTGTTGCACCAATGTGGCCAGGTACTCATCTGTTCATGGAATTGCCAAGCTGTGCCTGATGCACGCATCCGTATACAGCACCAGATGAGCATCTGGTTCGCCACCTCTCTGGTTGTGCTGGTTGTGCTCTTTCTATCCGATGAGGCCAAAGGCCATGGAGGTGGAAGCAGTGAACAGAACAGGACCAGTGGAGCGGACGGACCTCGGTCCAATTTGCGGAATTTTCAAGGCCAGATGACGATGGACAGGCTGCAGAGTGTAAGCTGCCTCCTTGGCGTGTTCACATCGGGCCGGGACGCCCGCCATGCCACGCGAAGGGCGATCATACGCAGCACCTGGGGTTCATTCCTTGAAGACACGCGTCTGCAGCTCAAGTTTATCATGACAGGCAGACATCTCGGAGCAGGTGGGCCAGGAGCAGAGGAGGTCCTAGGGCGGGTCGTACGTCAAACCCTAGATGACCGTACCATCACAGCCAAACGTGCATCTGAACACTGCATGTCAGCTGCTTGAAATTTGCAGTTGATGCGCTCGATATTCGACTGGATGTGTTACAGCATGCTGCACACAGGTGGCTGGAAGGGGATCACAGCACACTGAACAGGCTAAAAAAAAGAAGTTTGCCAGTTCTGGGACAGTTTTTGCGTCTGACCCTAGAAACACATGTGTGGCCACCTGTCCCAAACGATCCCCGTTTGACGCAGTGAGTGTGTAACCTTTTATTCTGTAATGAGCTTGATGACCTTTTTTTTTTGTGCCCGACTATGCAGAAGCCATGGAGCTTCTGCAAGAAGAAGCTGAGGAAACTGAAGACCTTGTGATCCTCCAGGACAAATACTACAATGAGACGAGTGGGCCTGGATCAAAGATGTTTGAGTTTCTTGCATGGGCGCTGGAGCATACCAATGTCACTTTTGTGGCTAAAGTGGATGAGGTACGCCACTGGATATGCACCACTGCAAGTACGTTCTATTAGCTTCTTAACAGCTGCAACCTGTGGCTGTGAATGGGCTGGACAAACGCAAGGTTGGTTCAGGAAAGGGAAGATGTTGGCTGGTTGCATCATGCTGGCTGCCGGTCACACAGGGCGCATCAAGCAGGCTGACTCACAGGGTTGAACAGCTTGCAGGCGTGGCTCGCGTTTGAATAGGTTGCACATTCTGGGTCAATTCTAAAGCCACCACCTTGGCTGCACGTGAGTTTAGCCCTTGTTCCAAGCTGAGTGCTCACCGCACTGTGTTGTGCAGGACGTCTACCTGCATCCGTACCACCTCCAGCGGTTGTTGGTTACCCTCCCACGTGCATGGCAGTACTGGGGTCTCCTGCAGTGAGTACAGCTATCTGCAATAATCGTGAAGGCTAGGGTTGGGTAAGGTTGACAAGACGTGCGTAATCCTGCCAAGCATTGGTGATCATTACAGGCAGCAGCAGCCACACAGACTGGAGTTGACGGCCACGGTCACATCAGCTGGCAGGTCAGCTGTTTGGTTAAGGGGTACTTGGTGGCAGTTGTAGACCCTTTGGCTGAGTGAGGCCTGCATAGCACCACAAACAGCCCCTGCAAGGGAGCGCGATGGCAGGGCTGCAGGCAACAGCTTGGGATATGAAGATATGACTGTCCAGCTGTGGCAGACACCACGCCTCCACCTCGCAGTGGCCGTGCATCACCGCCTGCGTCATCGCCTCATGTGCCACGTCGCTGCTGCCGGAGGTCCCAGCCTGTGCTTCCTGTTGTGGTGCCAGGTTGCGATGGCCAGGTTGCCAGCCCTGAGCCACCTTGCATTTCTGTCCTAGTGATGCAGTGCTAACAGCCATTGACACTGACAGAGGAGCAGACCGGAGCAGATTGAACGCCTTGAAACCGGCCAGTATCTTCGGAAGGCTCTGCCCAAGCACGCTTAGGCTTGTCCAGGATCACAACACTCGTGTGCTGTGTTATGATGATGCCGTGTAGACGCAGTGATAACGCAGTGTACATGGCCAGCTGGTTCGTGCTGATGAGCCACGACATGCTGGAAAAGGTGCGAGTGTTGAACAAGGCATGTGCCGTGTTTGCTGTTCACCTGTGGGCACATGCAAATGCACACCAAGCGTGCTTCTGATGAATCACCTGTGCACTCGCTGGGAGGGCTGAGGGATGACCGGTCAGCACAGCTGATCCCAGCTAGTTATTCTTGAACTTGGCCCAGCCTTTCTGCATCTTGGTTGACCGTCTGCAGATCCATGCACGCAAGATGATAGTGGACATTGTGCTGTCCGCCCACAACAGCACGTCCGCTGCTCTGCGGAACGGTGTGGCGCTGGGTCAGGTGGTCAAGCACACAGCGCTGTCCGTCAACCAGATGGAGGCCTTTCCAGCGGACAACTTTGAGCTGTATGACTGGTGGGTGGATGTCACTGCAAGCGCAAAGGACAGCGAGCATCACGGACAAGGCACGGCTTGGAGAGTACGTACGAGCACATCAACTATAAGTGTACTTTCTGCACAATGGAACATGCCAGCAACCACCCACCTGACAGCAGTTGCCGTGGTTACTGTTGCAGTTACCCGAGGCCTTGCCAGTGCCAAAGGACATGTCTTGTCATTAAAGGAGTGTCACCTCGTGGAATCCTGTGGTGTTCACATACTTGCAGATTGCATGAAGCGTGAGGCACTGTTCCGTAACAGGTCACTGCATTTTGGCTGGCTGTCTTGCAGGGGCCCTGATAAGAACCCTGCCATGGCATCTGAGGAGGCAGATGACGGTCAGCCACCCTATGAGACCATTGGTGTGCATGCCCTGAGGCGCACTGTGGACTTCACTATCATACATGACTACTTCGTCGGAAGCCTGCTCAGGTAAGCAGTGGACTCAGCTGCTATTCGTTGGTGAGCAGCTGGGAGTGATGATGGCCGAACAAAGGAGCATCTGACAGCCCTGTGGGTCATCATGAGGGATGCACACGCATGAGCTGCACCAAGCTGATGCATAGACACTGCTTGCTCTGCAGGTGGAGAGCCTGTTTTGCGAGTGGGTTTGAAGATCCCCCAAGATGTCACCGAGTTTTGGATTTTGAGTTGAACATGGGGTGACCTAGGCTCCAGGGCAAGGGGAATTGCACCCCATGGTGGGTCTGTCAACTACTTGAACAGACGTTCCCATCTTTGGATGCACAGTCTTCCATGCCCCATGTCTGAGCCTCACACATGCCAAGACCTGTTGAATCAGGCGCATGTAGTT
This sequence comes from Chloromonas sp. AAM2, assembly GCA_004335635.1. Classification (NCBI taxonomy): domain Eukaryota; kingdom Viridiplantae; phylum Chlorophyta; class Chlorophyceae; order Chlamydomonadales; family Chlamydomonadaceae; genus Chloromonas; species Chloromonas sp. AAM2. The sequence goes on from QAXH01006374.1 coordinate 5,817, forward strand.
GCACGTGCATGACAGCCACGTGCTGTCAACATGGGCGACGGTGCCTGGAGAAGGTGCGATGCCCACGCAGGAACACCAGTTAGTTGGAAAAAAAACATGCAACCAGCTGTCAAGCTAGACAAGCCAAGGCCGTTTGAATCCATTGTTCCCTAAATCCTCAACGCTGGAAAATTGATGCTAGACCTTCTAGGGCAGTCACTACTAGGGCAATTACAACACATTCAAGTGATAATGACAGAAATTGTCCCAGAACTGGCAAACTTCTTGCCCAGTGTGCAATACTGTGTGGGACCATGGCACCAGAGCCGCACGCAACACATGCATGTGCCGTTGACTGCCGGCTGGCCTCCCAGACCAACCCCGCCCCTAGGGCAGCAACAGCAACAGCAAGAGCCAGGCCACCAGCTGGAGCGCAGAACAACCCAGCGAGCTGAGAACCACAACAGGGTGATTGAGCAAACGCCGGAAGCAATCCACACATGCATTCAGTTGCATGGATTTATATCTGGCACGCCTGGTCAACCTTGATGACACACTGCCACATGGAGACAGTGCGAGAGTGAAACGGGCACAATACAAGAAGCTGTGATGAGTATCTGTGTTAAGTTGTTGAGTGTGCTTTACCACGTTGACTCCAGTAATACTGACATGACATGACAGTAACATGACTTTTTTTGTTGCTTTGAGACGACTGCATTGCCTGACCAATGGTTCAAGGCTTGTGTTGAAGCTTGCATTCTATGCTAGTCGTGTACCTGGTTCGTGTTTGTTACCTCTGCTGGGGCATCGCTTTTGATGGTGACCACCACAGGCACGATCACCGTCTAACGACTGGTGAAATACCTCTCAATGTTTTTAGACGTGCTCGTGCATGGCCATTTCATTGGTCACTGTTGTTGCACGAGACGAGACAGACACATCATGTAAGTGGCCATGGACAACAGCTTGACACTGCCATCACAGCATGCATCCAAGCGATTTGAGCGAATCAAGCTTTTTAGCTGGGCTACTCGGCTTAGCTTGCCTGTCCTCACTCCTTCCTTGGACTTTTCTCTCGTTACTCGCTGATGGAAGCACACGAGACATCTGCCACACGCCACTGACCGAGCACTTCGCTTGCGGCGCGCTGCAATGTTGTAAAGCACATTGGCGGGTTGAGTACAGCGCAAGGGCAGGCGCTAATGAAAGGGCATAGGTGCAGTCCTCAAATTGGAAACCGGACGCGGATTCGGCCAGTTACAGAATCTATGCTTTCTAGAGCTTTGTGCTTTCAGAGAGCAACATCACAGGTCACTGGTCAGCCACGTCGCAGGCGCGCGCGAAAACAGCTCTCATAACGAAAAGTTCCGTCACAGTCCTGTGATCAGATCTCTCGTGGGGCCTCTTAGGGGCCCGCGTCGCCCTTCCATCAGCACTCTCAAGAGACAATCAGCAAAAATGGCCGCTATCTTCGCCTCCTCCCGCGCTCTGACCGTGTCCGTGCAGGTACGAAATGATCACGACGTTGACGCTTGCAATGGTGTTTGACAGCATCGAAGCCATCGAACGGCCTCAGGCCCACGATCAGCCACAGTGCATCACAGCATCCCGCGTGTACCAGCATAACTTACGCATTCGAAGTTTGATGAACCCTTGCTTGCCTCTTCACGCTGTGGCTGCAGGCTGCCAAGAAGGGCACCACCAAGGTGCGCGGCAAGATCAGCCATGCAGCGCAGCAACAGCCTTGTCGTGCAGCAGTTGACCACGTTGAGCCTGGGGACATTGGACCTGGGTCACCTGTCGGCCTTTTTGCCTCGCTCACAGCTCGCTCTGCCATCGCTTGATTACAGGCTGCCAAGTCCCGGTCCACTGGCGGTGGCATCTCTTGGTACGGCCCCGACCGCGCTAAGTGGCTGGGTGAGTCTGGCAATGTTGGTCTCTCGCCATTGGTCGGACGGTGCTTCGAATCTGGTGCTTTCTTCGCTTTCACAGCAGATCTCAGCCCAGTACGGTTTAAAGCATGATCATTGACAGCAGTATGTTCGACGCGTGCACCTTGTCTGCACACGCATTCCATCAAGAGGCACTGCGGGACACTTTTTGCACTCACGCCATGCACACTTTCAGGCCCATACTCCGAGAACGCCACCCCATCCTACCTGACCGGCGAGTTCCCCGGTGACTACGGCTGGGACACTGCTGGTCTGTCCGCTGACCCGTGAGTGTCTACCTGAAGAGATTTCAGATATTTTGCCCCATTGAACCGACCTTGAAATCAGAAATCGTAATTGCAGCGAAATCAGGAATCAGAATCATGATTGCAGCATGACCAAGGGCATGTCCAGTAAGCTACATGCACATGACAGGTAGCCTAATGTTGGTGTGCCTCTCGCCTGCGCAGAGAGACCTTCAAGCGCTACCGCGAGCTTGAGCTGATCCACGCTCGCTGGGCTCTGCTCGGCGCTCTGGGCATTGTCACCCCCGAGCTGCTGGCCCAGAACGGCGTGAAGTTCGGCGAGGTTGGTGCTGATGTATGCCATGCCAGGAGATGAGGTTGACGGCCATCACTGCTTGTACACACCTATTTTAAGCTTGAGCTCATGCGTTTGGGTCAAGTTTCAGCTCGTGTGGTTGGGTCAAGCTTCAGCTACATACGGTTGGATCAAGCAACTCTCGTGTGGGATCTGATATCTCCTTTGCTTCTGCATGCACAGGCTGTCTGGTTCAAGGCTGGTGCCCAGATCTTCGCTGACGGTGGCCTGAACTACCTGGGCAACTCCTCCCTGGTACGTGGCTGTGCAGGTCTCACAGTTTTGTAACAGCCCTACGTCAGCACGCAGCATGCAATTGTAGGACAAGTTCACCTGCCATCAGTTCGACTGCGATTAATGTACAGAGTCGCTGGCAGATAAGTGTCGCTGGCAGACATATGTCGGACAGACTGATTCGCGAACAGCAGTAGTAACAGTTGTGTACACCATAATGACCATTGTGATGCGTTGCTGCCTTGCAGATCCATGCCCAGAACATCGTGGCTACCCTGGCTTGCCAGGTGATCCTGATGGGTCTGGTTGAGGGCTACCGTGTGAACGGTGGCCCAGCCGGCGAGGGCTTGGACCCCCTGTACCCTGGTGAGGCCTTCGACCCCCTGGGTCTGGCTGACGACCCAGACACCTTCGCTGAGCTGAAGGTCAAGGAGTTGAAGAACGGTCGCCTGGCTATGTTCTCCTGCTTCGGCTTCTTCGTCCAGGTGAGACCAGTGTGCCAAATGCAGTCAACAATGTTACCACGCTCTCTCGCGACTGTGTTTCAGCAGTGCCATGATGTCCGTTGGTTGCATCCAAGCGGTATTCGGCTGCACAGAAGGTAGACAGCACAGACACATAGTTGATAACGTTCTTCCCTTGACCTGGTTGCAGGCCATCGTCACCGGCCAGGGCCCAATTGCCAACCTGAACTCCCACTTGGCCAACCCAGCTGAGAACAACGCCTTCGCCTACGCCACCAAGTTCACCCCTCTGTAAATTGTTCCTCGGTTTTTGCTAGTTTGTATCAATTTTGATATGTCATACATAGAGAGACGATAAGCAAGCTGCTCTTGCTGAATTGAGTGCTGGTGGGATGGAAGCCTGTTCCTGTAACAGAGCCTGGCGGTTGATGTTGCTTGATATGATGAATGGTCCAGCAAATGAACAGTTTATGGTGCTGGCACACAACAGCAACAATGCAGGATGCTTGCTCAACACAAGCGCAAGACATGGCACACAACAAACAACAATTAGGGCAGTCCTGTCCACCCAACTGTATATACCTATCAACATATAGTGGTGTATACTGCGACAACTTGACTGCTGAGATGAGTTTGAGATCGAGACATATTGATACAGAAAACTAGTCAACTTGCAGTCAAAACATATAATAATAAGCACATAATAAACAAAAAAGTTCAACACATAGTAATAAACAAAACAACTCAAAAAAGGCGGCAGGACAGGTGGCAAGTTCGGCAGTCGCTCCAGTGCATTCAATTCGTGTTGTGGCAGTATGCCCAACTCATGTGACAGAGAATGGAGCGTTTTGCCTGACTTAAGTGATACATGGGATTTCTTGCCTAAATCATGTGACACAGTACCTTTTTGCCCAAATCATGTGACAGAGTTTGGGATTCCTACCCAATTGGCACAGCGCTGGGGCGTCATGTAACATGGTATGGGGACTTGCCCAACTCAAGTCTCTGTGGTGAAATGTGGGATATTTTTGCATTTATGACAGAACTCTGTTACCTTATCAGACACCCACTACCCCCACACCTCTCCAGACACCAACACGCGTGAAGCTAGTCGATCAGAGGCTAACAGACACGTACTAACATGTGGCAGCAAACGCACACGACAGGTACACTGTGTGTGGCAGGTCATGGGAGGTAACAATTTGACCTCCTCGCTGCTAGCAGAGCAGAAGCAACAACAGTCCCAGGACACTCCAAGAGGAGCAGTTCCAGCCAGAGGTGTGACACACTGCACGTGATGTTGCATACATGTCACACACGTCACACCCTTTCGGAATGATGACTTTCCCATCCACTGGCGGCCACCCACTGGTGATCCTTTGCGCATAGATTTCTTTTCAACTTGCAGCCGCCCGCAGTTCCCAAACTGCCGTTGGGTGTGGGTGCGACGATGAACACTTCCGTGCTTCTGAACCAGTCTACCTCGTTGCAGAGCAATCCAACCCGCGCGCAACACGGATCTTCTCGGGCACGCGTTCCGCCCCATGCCTGGGTTGCGAGAGCTTGCACAGATGGCGAGTCTCCAAATCAGCACGTTGGGCAAAAATTGGCTTGTTCTTGCACAACACTCAAACAACGCGATGGTTTGCCGATTGCACTGCAGACTGCCCACATGAGACTTCCCGCAGGCAACTGTTGGTGTCGCCTTTGGTCGTGTCAGGTTTAGCCCTGCTCTCTTCAGTACCAGCCGGTGCTTTGGCAGAGGAGGCAGCAGTGCTGGAACCACCAGCTCCAGCCTCAACGTCTGGGAAGGTGATGCAAAAGCATTGTCCATGCCTGACCATGTGCCGCCTTGCAACGCAATGCCTTTTGCAGTCTTGTACGCCTATGTTTTTGCAGTAATCAGCGGCACTGTGCACACCCTGCATTCAGCGTCTCCATGCATGCTGTATGCTCCATGTCCAAGCAAACAGGGTTTGTTGCATGTGTATGTGCATGTGCATTTGCAGATGGCAGAGCTTGTGGATGACATACTAGCATACAAGTTCGAATACCCAGTAAGTGGTCCGGTAATCCTGTCCAGCCGTCCATACCCAGGACTGTCAACTCCTCAGACCTCGGACATGTTTGCGGCTGACACGACCTTACTCGAAAATTCAGGGCTCACCTGACTGCAAACATCGCCACTAGCACCTCGCAGCTGTGGGGTTGGCCGTTTTGTCAAATGGCATCCATGTGAGGAATCAAGACGGAAGCTGAGAGGCTGGATGTCTAGGCAGGGGTGGCGTACGTATGCAACCATGCTAGCACGGTGAAGAGAAGGCTCGAGTACTGAGAAGTCAAGGCAGCCTGTGTTTACATGACGTCAGCGGCATGGCAGCAAAGTCCGTCTGGGTACTGCCACACCAGGGCCTGTATTGCCTTCCAAGGGTATCACATGCTCCCAAGTGCCGTGCCCGCAGGTCAGCACAATCAGCGGGAAACCCTTGAAGATGCTGCTGTCTCACCCACCAGAGAAGTACTCAAGTGAGATCTGGTCATGGCACACACAACGTGCTTTGAGCCCAGCACACAAACTCCTTTGCGACCCCGCTGAGTGCTACCGCCGGTCACACACATTGCCTGGAGTTAAGACTGGAGTGCTGACTGCACATGTGCTGGCGTCCTGTCAAGCCCCAGCCATTGTTTTACCTTGTGGCATTTGGCTACCCTTTATTGCCTCTTCGCTAAGCCGTGGCCTTGTATTGCCCTTGCCAATTGTTGCATCATGGGGGTGAGCTGTGGCCTTGCATTTCCTTTGCCAGTCACTGCACCAGCTAGTTCTCACAGATGCCCTAAGCGCTATTCATCCTGCAGAAGGAGTGACTTACCCAAATATGAAGTCACTGCACGGCTGAATTTGTATCACGGAGTGTTTGGCATCTACCCCCATACCCTGGCCCCTGCCCCGCGCACCCGCAGGCGCCGCCCCCCTGACAGCAGACGCCCGTCAACGCATTGTGAGCGAACTGCTGGACCTGCGCAACTTCATCAGCGTCAGCATGACGGTGGGGCCGGCCAGCGGGGTGCTAAAGGGGGTGGATGTCGACCAGTGGAAGCCCTATGACGTTGCGCTCACAGTGCTCGTGGACAGGTGGGCAAACTGGGCACAGCGTGCATGGGACAGGGAACAGGCACAGCCAGGACATGCAAGACATGGGGCACCAGCTGGCCAATCCATTTACATCTCATCAGCACTGAGTGGAGGGAACAGGGCCTATTGAACCTGCAGGTGGCTGGACCGTAACTGGACAGCTTGCACTGAGTTTTCTGGCCTTTAGGCTTTGCTTCTCATACTTGACTCTCATTATCTCATCAGGTCAACCTCCCGCATGACCACGGGGCAGCGCATGTCGCTGAATGACGTGGAGAGTGCAGTCACTGAGGTTCGCGACGGAGGAGCCAAGTACTTTGTGTTTGAGCACTTGTCCCAGGTAGGCTGCAGGCAGCTGGGTAGCAAACCTAGGTTTCTACAGTTCAACTACAGATGCGGTCAAAGCTGAAGAAGCCACATGCCTCCATCCCTCCTGACCAGCCTCACACCCAGCATCTTGTCGCTTCTGAATCTTGCGTCCCAATTGTGCAGTCAACCATGCCTTCACAACTGCCACTGCGCCTTAGCTTTGTGTGCCTCATAGATGCAGGATACCACTATGTTTTTCGTTTTGCATCAGGGGCACATAAAAACCTTTCCAGGATGGCAGGATGCAAAATAGTCAGGTTCTTGCAATGATGGTTGCAGGGGTCTCCCACTGCGCTTGAGAATGACAGGAAAGAGGTGGGTACGTTGTCCTTCTTAGTGGCACAGATGTAAGCAACTCATTTTCATCGTAGGAACAGTTTCACTATCCTGTTGTGACACTGGGGCGGGCAACAGACCTGCCAACCTTGACAAAGTATCCTACTAGGATGTCCACCGGATCTTGCGCCACGCCCAAGCGCCATGCCCAATGCATCCTTGCTAGGGCAGAAGACGCGTACATTGATATGTTCAGTTGCAGCTACATGCCCAGATTTGGCTGCCCTCCAGCCAGTCATCAAAACGCGAGCTGCTGTGCCATGCAGACGTACCGTCATGCGCTGGCCGCTACTGCTGTTCGGCCCGACGGTCAGGGAGTGCCCTACATGTACACCCTCAACCTCTCCTGCCGCCAGGAGATGTGGGACGACCTGGAGCCCCTTTTCAAGGTGAGGGCCTCTGGGCATTGGGGGCAAGTCCTGTAGCAGGCGGGACAGCAGGCTCCGCATGCCAGGGTTTGACGGGTCTGAAACGATATGCTGGCAAATAGTCGTTCCCTTCATGCTCCATGCCGATGCTGCAGTGGTAACGAGCAGCAGCGAGGGCAGGGCATGCTGCGTGCATGGCCGCCTGAAGTTGTCGCTGCTGCTCACATCATGTGGTGTTGTGGTCATAATGCTGCTTGCAGGAGGCCATTGCATCATACCGTCTGCTGCCACCAACAGCCAACTATGTGTCGCCTGACACGAACCCATGGCAGTTTTGGTAGTTTCTGACTGACCCAAACAGTGGTGCCTGGTCAACAATGCCTTTTTGACAAGAGTTGTGCCGAATCCATTCTTATGGCTGGCGTGGGATTTGTAAGATGTACAAATTATGATGGAGGCATCGCAGCTGCAGTCAGGGGCGTGATGGGTGAGATGGCAGAACGAACCTGACTGGCAGCCAAGATGTGTTGAAAATGCGGCACTTCAGCCTGACCTTGACATACAAGATTCAAGTCCTGCTACTATCCACAAAGTCATGACCGCCATCAAGAATGGGGAGACACGTCTCTAGCTTTACATGCCAGAACGGACACGCAAGCACAGGCAGCGCACGTCGCTCAGCGACCAAATTACAAGTGTGCCCAACAAGAGCAAGCATCTGCGGGTACAGCAGTGCTTCAAAAGCACGTAGCACGAAGGTCCGAAACAAGCTGACAGAAACGTTGGGTGGAGCATCCTGTGGCAGATTGCTCACGCTTAGTGTCAAGGGTCAAAGAAGTGCATGCTCGCATCAGAGGCTTGGAGATGAGTGAAAGAACACGTAAGGTAACCACATTGCAACAATGAACGCTTTGCACGTGGCTTGGCCGGACAGATTCACAAATCCCACCAGCGCAGTGGGCTTCAACACAGTGGCAGGGTAAACCAAGTGTGATTGGGCCAATAGATTCAAACGGCACAGTGTGCATATGCGTCTCCTCAAAACCTAAAGAGAAAAGCTGCTAATTTGTGTAGTTCAAGTGTGCTCAGCATGGCTGGTTAGAGCTGCTTTCACATTCCTTGTTGACCCAAGCATGTGGCAACCCAAATAAATTCGCTCATGCTGAGAAGCTGCTGACTGAATGCAGCTGGCAGTGACTGAAGGAAGACTTGACATTGGAGAGCCTTGGCAGGCCAACCCGGAACTGGCATTGCCCCATGCTGTCAACCGCAAACTGCAGCTTGGGCGATAGGCGTGAACAGCAAACGTTGACCATCTAAAGCTTAGCGGCCTTTCGGTTTGCCTTGAAGGTGGCGGCAATGGCGTCCATGAATGGCTCCGTGTTGAGGTACTGGTCCGGCTTGACACTGTTGGTGTTGTGCACGCAGATAGCCAGATCCTTGGTCATCTGACCGGACTTGATGGTGTCAATCACAGCCTGCTCGAGATCCTGCACAAACAAGTACAGCCAAGCAACATATGTAGCCAGGGCCTAGGGCATGAGCCATGCGGTTTAGGAAGCAGGCACACCTTGACCGGGCATGCATCGCGACTAGCAAACAGCCTGACGGCCCAGCTCCTCGTAGCATACTTCCTGCGAAGTCAGACCTGCTACATCCAGATCCAGTGTCAATCCCATCCCTTGACTTTGCCTTCACACGTGCCAGGCGAGTCAATTACCCCCTACCGCACCTGCCCGCATCACAACATTACAATACGTTACATTCTGTGCCTGCCTCCCGTCACCCCATCTGCCATCCCGCTCACCAGGGTCCACTGGACCAGGGCGGTGTTGCCGTCGATCTTGCCGCGGTGTGCCAGGCCACGTGTCCAGGCAAAGATGGACGCCACAGGGTTCGTACTGGTGGCCTTGCCCTTTTGATATTCGCGCCAGTGACGCGTCACCGTGCCTGGCATGGGACGAGAATGCATGTAAATGAGTAGTGCCAGCACAGGCTTGAAAGTGAAAGGAACTTGTTTGATTATCACATCTGGCAAGTGACCGACGCCATTTGCTGTCTGCAGATGAGGCAGCGGGTTCTGCCTCTGGCTCAGTCACCCACCATGCGCGGCCTCTGCCTCGACTGTCTTGCCGTCGGGTGTGATGAGCACTGATGTCATCAGGCCGAGCGACCCATAGCCCTGCACAATGGGAGAGGCAACGGAACCCAAGCTGCTGAACACAGAGCATTAGGCATTAGGCAAGGCAGCAAGCCAACCGCTGCTGCTAAGTGCTACGTCAAACTCTGCTGCCTGCGCGACAACAATCACTAGCTATGTTGGGTTGACTTCACATACGGTCCTATCTGCCTCACCTGTGCAACGATATCGCTCTGCACGTCGCCGTCATAGTTCTTGCATGCCCACACAAACCCGCCGCTGCTCTTCAGACCCTGCAGTCAGACATGCCAGCAGCAGCATTGATGAGTCAGTGCAGGCCAGAACAAAATCCGCTCAATCGCCAAGCGTGCAACGCAACGTGATCACACGGTGTGAAGACAGAGCTGACCAGAAACCATTCTAGTGCATCCCTCCAGTGGCTGCAAGCAACCGTGTGCCACTCGAAACCTGTAATGCATTAAACTGACAAGAACCATGCTCCCTTGATGGCACCAGCCTATCCTAGTGCAGTGTACGATACTTGGACACAGCGTGTTCTTTCAATGTGCATGCTCTTCCTCGGCCGCTGAGTTCGGCATACAGCCAAGCCCTCTGGTCAAGAGGTTGAATACTGCTGTCAGCCTGCCTAGTACACGATATGATGCCCAGACTCACAATGAGTGCAATGACCCCACCTACCTGTGCCACCATGTCGTCAATGAGCCTGTGCTCGTACCAGATGCCCAGCTCCTCGTACTGCTTCTTGTACTTGCTCTCGTACATCTCAGCAAAGATCTGGAGGAACCTGTAAAGGCAGGCCACAGCACACAGTATCAGCAATTCATTTCCAGCTCCAGCCCCCAACACCATTCCTTCCTCCTTGAGTCAACAACGCAGGCAAGCCCTGTAGCCAAGAACCCCCCCAGAGCCAGAACGTGGCCTGTGCCAGCTGACAATCTGCCCCAGCAGTACAATTACTGGACTCGATTGACCACCCCGAGCCCCGCTCGTCAGCGGCCTCCCATGCTGATCCCACCTCCTGCATGCACTGGTGTCCATGCATGGATCTGAACTACTATTGAACCGCGCAGCTTTTGGTGCGGGCATTGCGGAGGACTGGACCCCCGGTGTTTGCCGCACTTTTTGTGTGTACAGCTGTGTACAGCTGTGCACTTGTGTGCTCACCGTCCATCGTAGAACTTGAGGATCGTGTTCTTTGTGGAGAGGTACAGTGGCCACTTCTTTGCCAGCGCGTACTCAAAGCAGGACGAGGCAAAGCCGCGAATGCTCTCCTCCGTGTTGTACATGCCCATGCCGACACCTGTGCAGCCAGCCAGGGTGCAGGCCCATGTGCTGGAACAGACGCCATGTCCTCTTGGTACACAGCTGACTATCTGTGGTTGCCATACACTTGCCAACGACAAGTCAAAGACCCCGTATACACACACGGGGTTTTCTCTAGGTTTTCTCTAGGTTTTCTCTAGGTTTTCTCTAGAGCTTCTGTTACATCTCAGCCGTGCTTACAGGATCATCAGCTTACAGGATCAAGCACAAACTCACCCTGTATGCACTTGGGTCGACCTTGACCTTTATACAAAATGCATGTTCTGTTTTCTGTCAAATGCCCACTTCATGACCTGCCGTGCAATCTTCTGTAATCCCAACTATTGTTCCACGGTACCAGCCCTCACCCTCACCTGCCCCCTGGAAGTTGTAGATCTCGTACTTGACCGGCTCTCCTCCCGAGGCCGGCGTGTAGGTCATCTCCAGTTTGCCGGGGCCGGGCACAACAAAGTCCGTGGCCTTGTACTGGTCACCAAACGCATGCCTGCAAAGGGCCACAATGCTAACCAACTTACAAACCTAATCTGCAGACCATGAAAGCCAAGACGCGTCTTCGGCCAGACCATTGCATCCCCCTCACAGGCATCAGACACATTGTGTGACCTGCTGCCTCTGCCCGCAAGGTCCCTTGATTGCAGGTCACAGTTGCAGACGCGGCCGCACCTGCCAACAACAATAGGCTTAGTCCAGCCTGGCACCAGTCGTGGGATGTTTGAGATAACGATGGGCTCGCGGAACACGGTGCCGTTCAGGATGTTACGAATGGTGCCGTTGGGGCTCTTCCACATCTGAAGGCACGGCATGCAAGTGGACACATGGACCAGCAGTGTGGCGGTAGAAAGGGCGCCCATGCGGGCACACAGACCCCTGCACATGTTTGCAGGCCTCGGGCCTACTAAGTCACTATGACGGAGGGAGAAGTAAGCAGCATTCATGCCATTGTCATCATTCCTGCAAGAGCCGCGTGCCGAGAACTGCGTCTGCAATCAAACAATTCGACCGCACCTTCTTAAGACCAAACTCCTTGACGCGAGCCTCGTCCGGTGTGATGGTGGCGCACTTGATGCCAACACTGTGTTTCTGCAGACAGCACATGTATACACAACACCGGATGCTCACAGCAGTCGGATACAAGTGACTGCAAAGTTGATGTTGTCAAGCATCCAGCTGCTCGTCATTCTTCTTTTGAAGATCTGTAATATTGCATGCATTTGAACGCCAGGCCCCACCAGCTGATGTGACTTGCAGTGTGCATCTAAAAGTGACCTATCGTCAGCATCATGTGCCTTGGACAATTCCTGTATCATGCTTGCTTACCAGGATGGCATAGGCTGCCTCCTCAGTGACCTTGTCATCGGTCTTGTCACGGTTTGGCAGGCCGAGGTCATAGTACTCAATCTTGAGGTCCAGGTAAGGAAATATAAGTTTATCCTTGATCATTTTCCAAATCACCCTGCACATTGGGTATGCATCATACCTGTTGTACACATGCTCGCCTGTTCAAACGGAACCGTGAGTGGTCAGCCGCTTCAGAACACAGCATTTGTTCCGGCCATACCGTATACAACCTAGCTAAAGTGTAGTCTGCACGCAAACACTGCATAACATCAGCCATGGTACCTGCACACGTCAGCTGCCGTGCTACCCAGGCCTGCTTCTGACCTGGTCATTTCGTCCCCATCCAAATCCACAACCGGGTTGTCAACCTTGATCTTGGGGGGTCCATCCATGCCAGTGGCAAACCCTGCACAACAACAGCCCTCAAGTGTGGACGTGCACCGCAATCACAGTTGCAGTGGCCACACGAGTACATGCATGCTCAAGATGTGCTTGAGCCCTGCGAGTCTGCGCAGCTTGCGCCAACAAGAGCTACAGACATGAATCACGACACGACGATCTGGGGTTTTGAAGGCAGGAGGATGCCCCGAAGCAAGACACACAATATCCGAAATCCATTTGCGGCGGCAGCTTGTACAACAGCAAACGCACCGTCGGCTTCCACAGCTGCCGCCATTACAAACGTCGGGAGCTGCCCTTAACACAATTCAAGCCTACAGAAAAAAGACTACAGAGTGCACAGGATAAACCTATCGTTTCTGTACGCGTCGATAGTGCAGTTGAGACAGTATACCAGAAGGCTGTATGTTTCATGAGGTGGCACAAAACACGTCATCCCCCCCTTGTAAAACCGAAGTGTTCGAAGACGCAAGGGCAAGCAGCCTACCTGCTCGGGCGATCGGCAGGGCACACAGATGTGCGGGCTTCGGGCTGATGGTGCAGGGGTCGCTCCTCTTGAAGAAGGCCGCAGAGCAACGATGGCTCGTGAGCAAAAGTCTCGAGAACATCTGACAGGCAGATTAGCTGGTGGCTATGCCCAGCGATGGAAGTTCTGCCTGAGCCACTGATAGGACAATGTGATGGCCCGCAGCACGCTTTCGGCGGCGTGTGCAGGTGGATTCGGTTTCATTACACGATATTTTCATCATCTCTTCGATTTGAGAGATGTGGGCAATTTGACCGATTTGAGAGAATTTAGGCGCAACACCTGATTGACCAGAGTATTGTTGCATCTCATGGACACAGCAGGGCATTTGCCTACTGGGCAAAAATTACTGGGCAAAAAACAGTTTGCCAGTTCTCGAGTGGCGCCACTGCAACCAGTGTGATGACAGTGGTGGCAGTGAAACTTGTTCTATAGACATTTCTGTTTGTTCAGTCAGCGGGCAAGGTTAAACAGGCACACCAGTGCCTAGCAAATGACGGTCCATTATCAGTGGAAGCTAACATGTTCATTTTACCCATAAGCGTCAAGGAAGAGAGGTGTCCATACGATTGTCTCATTCAAGGCCAGCATGCAAGCCTACAGGACGTGCCCTGTACTGGGACGTCAGAATGAAACCCATGAGCTTCGGCCTATCTGCAGCACGACGAGCTTCTGAACCCAGTTTCTATGATGGCGTAGACGACGTTACAATCTCGACATCAGTACACAGTCCGGAGCAAACAGTCTCAAAACGGGCACGAAGACATGGGCACAGGGTGCAGCACAAAATGAGAGGCTGTCTCCTTGTAAGGAGAGGCTGAACACTCTCCTGCACGCAGTTGCTACGCATGGGCTTCAGATGCAAAACTCAGCGTTGCAGTGGAAAATCGGGCAGCCTCAATGTCAAACCAACACTATGTGTGTATAGGCGCAACTGTGTGTTCCCGCATCGCATGCCAGCCTGACCCAGACCAGCACTAATAATTAATCGGTGAGCTCCCTCCATGCAATCCACGAGTGTCTGTCAAACCACAAGTTCCTTCTTCGTCCTTTTCCACTGCCCGCTTGTCAGTGGCAGCGTCATCCATCGCGTGCAGTTCACGTGATGCATCACACCAGATGACACAGTCGACACGGCTGGCACCCAGCTTAGCTCAGCAGGCTGCGCCTGCGGGCCAGGATGCCAGCACCGACTTGTCCATCGTAGTCCTCTGCGTTGGAGCTGCCAGTCTCACCAGCCAGGGCAGCGCCTGACAGGTACTCATCAGCCAGCTGCACACGCTTGACGTTCTCCTGCAAGGACAAGAGTGGCAAACACTGGTTGATGTTCCGCCAAGATGGCTCCGACATTTGCAAATGAGCTGATTCGCTTCAGTCCCATCTGCCAGCTTGTTCAAGCAGATGTGTGCAGTCAACGAGAAGTAGGGCGTGTGCTGTTGTTCTCACCTGCTCCTCCACCAGAGCCCTGCCGAACTTCATCAGGATAGCCAGAGTCATGCTTGGCCTCTCAAAGGAGACCTTGCCCTCGCGGCTGTTGATCAGGCGCTTGCCCAGGTTCTCTACGCCCAGGTTCTGGACAAAGTCACGGACCTGAAAGACCAACAAGCAACTCGAGGTTGTTTGGGTACCGCCTGGACTGACCGCAGGGGCTGCCAATCACGGCAGAGCACTCGAACAAGGACAAAGGTGCTTCTGTCCCCTGTGACCCAATGCACACTCTTTGCGTGAAAGCCAAGAGTGGTGATGTGTGCAAAGCTTGACAACTACCATGGAGTCGTGTACATGTAGTAGCTGGGCGCACAAGCACGTGGAAGGTTTTCTGTACAATATGCTGACCTCACCTTCTCGTCATACACGCGGGCACGCAGGGCGCCGAAGAAGTCGATGGACTGGCCGGGGAAGGCATCAACCAGCTGCTCAACCTCTGTGGAAAGGCGGACAGAGCAATGAGGCCAAGGTCAAGCGGAGGCCACCCTGTCAAGGTGGCTTGAAGTTGGCCATGCATCAGACATGACACAAACTGAGGCTGGAGTGCAGCCTAGCTATTGCTCAGGCAAGGTTGCTCACGCAAGTAAATTGCAGCTAACGTGCTTGCATCATACACGTGAAGGCACCAGAGCAAAAGACTGCATGGGACAAGGCATGTGATGCCTCTCACCTCCACGGTTGACATTGTCATCGATAAAGATGCCCATGCACACGCCAATGCGGTCCTCGCGGGTTGGGTTCCAGTAGAACTTCTCCATACGGCCATCACGAATGAGGGGAGCGTACAGGGTGCTGAAATCGTTACCTGCATAGGCAGGGGCAATGGACCAAGCGAAGACAGAAGTGTGCATCCTGGGTTGCTTGGACTTGCTTGTTTTCTGTGACCCTGATCTTTCCATGCATTGTGCCCAATCCGCAAAGTACAGTTGAAGTCAATGCAGTTGAACTCGCACCACAGTTGATCTCACCTGTGCAGACGATGGGGACACGTGGGATCTCCTCTGTCTTGTACACGCCTGGCAGCTGCACGTTGGTAGGGCTGTCGGCAATGTTCATGAGGGTGGCATTGACCATCTGGTTGTTGACTGTGTACTGGGTACCCTCGCCCATGCGGCCAGCACCGGCATCCAAATCGTTGATGAACAGCGAGCACATCTTGCCCTTCTTAATCACATCGGAGGCCTGCAGGCAAACATAAGAGTCAGAGCATTGAGGCGCTTGTGGCAGTGGCAGGACTACATACGTGAACCAGGCCGACATCCAAAGTTACGGCACTGAATTGTAAAGTGTAAGTAGTGTAAACAGCACCCAGTCACGATGGACTAGCAAGTTTATCACTAGGCTTGGCTTTCCATTGCAGGAGGCGGCATCAAACCGGCGCCACACTACTGGCCTTGCTGCAACTCTGTGCTTCATGTAGAACAGATCAACAAACCTGGCTGGCAAAACCCACCAAAAACAAGAACTACCAAGTCGAGACACCTGAACATACCAGTGACATCTGTTTGTTTGTGCCGGCGTCCTGGGTATGCCTCACGTTTGCATGCGTTTGCACAGCTGACCAATAGCTTTGAGGTGTCACAGTGCAAAAAATTTCCGACAGATTCCCTTGCTGGGAAAGGAGCCCCATTTGATGCTCTGTTGACGCCAATTCTCACCTCACGGTAACGCTGACGCAACAGCTTGGCGGGCTCGCCGGCATTGCCGGACTCCAGCTCACCAGCGCTCATCACGATGGGTGCGATGCCCAGCTTCTTGTAAGCAAGAGCACACTGCAGGTCAGAATGGCAATGATAGCAAAGCCAGCAGTTACTTCCTGCTTGAAGGGCCTGATGCAGCGCAGGGGCCGTGCTGAAGCAGTTGAGTCCAGTTGGACATTGGTTATTATTGCTGGCAGGCACTTCCTCTCAAAAGGCCAAAGGCTGGTCAGGAATGAGTGCCATGATAGTACGACCGGCTAGTGCAGGTTGACATTCTGTCACAATCAAGCTGCCTCCATGGAGTACTCGATCCTTCACTTGCCTGGAAGGTCTTGCCCTGGCCCTTGCCACCCCAGATGCCCAGAATGAGGGGAACCTTGATCTTGGGCAGGTCCATGAAGTTCTTGGCAATGTGGATGGTCAGCTTGTCAAGGAAGGCTGGGGAGATGTAGAACCCGTCCTCAACGTTGTTGAATGTGGTCCGGGCCTGAGAGATGTAGTCCGTACTGCTCATCATGACGTTCTGAGTGCCCTGGCCCTGGAAGCCCTGGAAGAGTTCGTCGACCATGCCCTTGCCGCGCTGAATGTCTTGCTGCATATGCACAAGACGAGGACAATGATGGCGGGCGTGCTGACCTGGCATGGCCAGGGGTCATCGTATTTTGTACCGAGGCCAGCATCAGTGCGCGGCAACAAAGCAAGAGTGAATACTGGCCGAAATGCGTATCGAGTGCGAGTGCGGGTGTGTGGCAGCACGGAATTTCTGAACCTGCCATAAAACGAGGAACTGCTGACTGAATGGCAAGACATATTCCGCACCTGGTCATCAGACAGATCCTTGCCAGCGTCGATTGACGACCAACGGCCTGGTGTGTACCTGGGCTTGGAAGAGCCAGACCGTGCGTGCACGACCTGCAGGTTTCCCTGTACAAGCAGATCCAGCAGCGTCGATCAGTGGCTCTGAATGAGCTGGAGCGGACAACTGAGTTGGCAGGATGTGCAAGGGTTCAGCCTTACCCTGGTAGATGCGCCAGCGGCCTTGCGGCTGCAGGCAAGAGCAGCAGACAAGCAAGAATACAGGAAATGGTTTATCGGTGATGCATTGGGTCAGCCTGTATCTGAGTCGCGCCAGCTCGGCGACCGCCACTTGAGCACCATGAAAAGCAGCGGTTCAGCGCATGCAGCCATCCATTCCCACCTGACGCTGGCGCGGGCGGTCTGCACACAAATAAGAGCAAGAAACAAGGCATTGAGCGATTAATCGCGAAGTTTGCGAATGCGCGAGAGTCTGAGCTCCATCCAGTGCTCATACCTTATCGCAGATGGTGGTCTGCATCTTGAAGGTTGGCGTGTGGAGCTCTAGATTGAGACACAGGCGACGGCACGGGTGTCTAAGGTAAGAACCGGAAGGCTGGAAATGGGATAGTTCAGAGGCGCCGAAAAATCCAGACAGAACGGCTAAATCACACAAAGTGAGACGCCACTGCCGAGTCAAGTCAGGGATTTCTCCTTCACTGCCATGTTGAGGCACGCACTGAACAGCTGGCCACGTGAAGGATGTGACTGGATGCTCATCACGGAGAAGGCCTATTGGAGGTGGAAAATGTTACTCCCTTGGCCATTCACAACATAGACCATGTGGAGACCGGGTGGAGACCAGACCGACTCAGCTTCGTTGTTGGGCAAGGCCTGCAGAAAGCCAGACTTCAACTCAGATGCTCTGAACCGCTTTTTTTGCTGGTGTTCAAGTGGCGCCTTAGAAGGCAGCCAAACCCTCCACACCACGAATTTTTCAACCGCAGCGCTTCATTGGGCACTAGACACATGCCGCCTAATATAGGTCACACAGCCGAGAACAACCTCCGAACTTGTCGCTAGCAGAGCTCTGAAGTGTCCTCTGAAGTGTGCCGTCCTCTGAAGTGTGCCGTCCTCTGGCATGGCTCAGCCCATCATGCGGTCCACTTCCTGCAACAGCCAACAAACCAGTGCAAGGGCGCATGTGCTGGTGGCAGATTGGTGCATCAACTGTGGTCCACCTGGATGGAGAGTGGCAGGACGGAGAGACGTTGAGGCACTGTAGTGCATCACGACTAAGATGTGCGTAATGAGCTGTGATTTGTTGCGGTGAACATGCTGATCCTATCCTTCTGTGGCGCAGCATCAGGATTTCTCTGAAGTACGTCAGGAGGTGAGCGATCATGCGAATCTATGAGCGAATCTATTCAAAACTAGCAATGGAAGTTATGCCTTGGCATTTCATTCGCACTGGTGCTCAAGTGGCGGTTGAACTTGAGATGATTCAACGCGTAGCGTTTGAGCACAGTTAGATACCTTGTAATAGTAAGACATACAGACTTCAACTCAGATGCTCTGAACCGCTTCTTTTCCTGGTGCTTAAGTGGCGACTGATTTAATGCGTGGCGTTTGAACACACTCGACCACCAAGTTTGTAAAACAAAGTTTTTAAAGTTTTTAAATCGAGCCTTATTATTACAAGGAGGGAGTGCACACCAGTGTAAGGAATGCTTTTTGGTGAATGTCGCCAAAGCTGGGGCAAGAATGCTACATTACACAGTGCCCAATCTCATGCCAAACCTTCTGATCAATTACTGGCTGCCATGGTTTGAAGAAGATGTCTCATTCACAAGGTGGGATTGCACGTCCACGCAAAGGACTCTGTTGGGTAAACTCAAATCACTTCCTACACGCGGAGTTCCACCGTGACAGCAAGAGCTGGTGAGGCCCCTGTGGCGAATACCCCACGGAGCGCCTTCCTAAGCACCCCTTAGCAAAACCATTAAAATGAATCCTCGTCAATGCTCGGAAGGAATCGTCTGCCAATGAATGCACTGCATCAGCCAGCGTTACATCATGCAGTGATCATGCATCCACTAGTGAATTTAGTTATTAGTGAATTTGTTTTTCGTAATGACACAGGTTATGCGTAAGCTGCCCATGTCGCCTACTAGTGAATCTTTGGCAAACCTAAACTTTATAAGTGCAACACGACTCTGATTTATATGACTACCGGGATGCTTTCGGAAGGCGTTCTGTGGGGTGATGGCCACAAGGGCCTCACCCCCCTTGCTGACACGGTCAGATTCCCCTTTACTAGGAGAAATTTTTGCAATCTGCGCAAATAGTTGATGTTTGCGTTGGACGTGCTTCATGGTGTGCACTCCCTCCTTGTAATGGCCTGGCGCACATGCATCCAAAGGCAATGCATCTTGTCAGGCAACCGGCGAACACGCCTGGTGAAATGCCTCTTTCGTAGCCCATTCAGGTTCCAGCCACCCCCAAACGCAGTGTGACCTGGGCCGTTCAACTGGCTAGCCAAATCAAATGCGCGCTCAGGTGCTCCCCAGCGCCAAACCTTCAGAACTGACCTGCTTGCATGTTGTAGGCGGGGTCATTGCAAGCGCACACCAAAGAAATTCACCATCTAGTTCACTGGCCCGCAGAGACGTCGGCTTTGGAGGATTTTGGCATTGTTAAGGTCTTCTAAATTTCACCCAAATCAAGATGCATGAGATTTGGTGAACGGATGTATTAGTGTGGTCTGTATTCCAAAATTTCAAAATATGGCTGAAGGGTGCAAAACGATGGTGCCTGACAACATCATGTTAATTGCAAACATCAAAACACACAAAACTTTGATGCCAATGTTGTCCCCCTCATCTTAAGCTTTCTAACAATGCCAAGACTCGTTGACTTGTGAATCCTGTATCACACTAGCTGCCCTACTAGTAAGAATGTGTGGAGAATCAATGTGTGATATTCAAAGAGTTCACCCTCCCAAGCCACTGAAGTGGGGTGCCAGCACCCCATAGAGGACATGCACGCCTGCTGACTCTGAGAGGAGGACCAGCTGATTTACGTGATGAAGCAGGAAAGGCACGCATGTTGATGCTCGGTGAAAGGCTTGCCAGCCTGGACATATCCGTGTGCAACAATCAGTGGCCGTTCACAAGAGGGGAGGGATTCCAACCCGTGCAACCTACATGTGAAGGGGATTGCGACACATCAGGATAGTAGTGGTTGTGGTCACCCCTCAAGGTACTATCCTGACCGCATACCTCGTTAGACCCAAAGTGGGGCCTGAAAACATTCATATGGTTCAATGTTCATTGTCTCTAAAGTGTAATGTCTCACATATCCGTCTGGCGATGAAAGCCCTCAAGAACGACAGGGAGCGCTGCCTCATCTGCAGCTTCGTGAAGTAATGGGTTTCCTATTGCATGCATCCGAGCTACACAGCAGGGATTTTTGAATTTGTCGGATTGATGATGGACATGACAGTAGCCGAGACTGTGAGACATGGCTCAAAACAGGTGACATGCGGTGACGAGGCAAGGCACTTGAACATGTGTTGGTGATGTGTGTTGTAATTGCCCTAGTAGTAACTGCCCTAGAAGGTCTAGCACCAATTATTCAGCGTTGAGGATCTAGGAACAATGGATTGAAAGGGCCTTGGCTTGTCTAGCTTGACATG
>QAXH01006374.1:26906-43005 GCA_004335635.1 Chloromonas sp. AAM2
AAACACGACCTGTTCGTTTGGTCGTGGAACACACTTCACCCCGTGTAGGATAGACACACACACACACACACCTGTGAATGCGTCTGCAAACTCAAAAATATACGCAACCAAACTTTGCAACTACAACACCCGTCATCAACACTGGTTCCAGTGGTGTTGATAGGAATTGTCCCAGAACTGGCAAACTTCTTTTTTTTTGATGGAATGCCAATACTAATCGAAAGCAGACGTACTAATGGGAAAAGATTGGCTGTTTCTAGAACGGTCCCGAACGACATATTGTCAGGAAATTCTCCGGAAAAACAACCTCTGAGGCTTTGCGTCGAGCGCATTGGATTCTGTTGTGATCCCCAACTTTGGGTGAAGCCAACCAACAAAACTGTGTTACGTCACGTCCGCGCGGTGTCTTTTCTGCTCTACGATGTATGCAAGAGTACTCTCACAGCGGAGAGCAGAACGCTAGGGCGTGCATGGACACACCCATCACTCGCCATTCCACAACCCGCGGGCGACGCACGCTTTCATGGGCATCACAGTTTCATGTTTCCGTGGAGGCGGGCTTATAGGTCTGCGGCGTAAGGTACGGCGCTGGTTTAGGTACTCCGCAGAATAGCAACACCTCGGTTGCGCACGCCTGGACGAGGTGTTGCCGTGAAAAGAAGCAGGATCAGATATTACAACAGGTATCTCACTGCCTCCCCATGCGATGTAATGCGATGGACATCATGCTCTTCAACACATGCTCAGATTTTAGATAACACTGTGGTGGCAGGGCCGTGCATGGTAACCCTGAAAGGGAGCCTTGTTTGCCCACCAGCCACTCTTTTCAGGCGTGTTATGCCCACCAGCCACTCTTTTCAGGCGTGTTATGCCCACCAGCCACACACATTCAACACAGGCACAATGTTCACTATCCCGTAATACTGTATTGTTGCATTTGAACATGTTCAAACTGCTGCACTCATGCATCAGTCAGTTAACCAGCTACATCAGGGAGCAACCCTAGATACTGGGACCAATGTAGGACCTGCTAAATAGCGAGTGACTCGGTGGGTCTTAATTTTAGGCCGTTTTTCCGATGTGATTTCTCGCATATTCCCACACACACGAATTGTCCCAGAACTGGCAAACTTCTTTTTTTTTGTCTGCGCGTCAGGTTGCTTGGCTGGCCCAAGGAAGCATGACTGGCCCCTAGGGATGCATGACTTTTAGACACAGATGCATGACTTTCAAAAACAAGGTGCCTTGCTCGCACAACATCTAATCCCACAACCAGTGTGTGGGTTCACGACACAGTTGGGTTGCATGTGTGATAGAAAGGCATCACCTTGTCATTACCTTGTCTCGTAGATTGAGGATGGCGACTGTGCAGCCGTGCTAGCATGCGTTCGCGAATGGCCCGGGCTGCTCGTGGCGCCCTACTTTTCTGGGAAGAACACCATCTTCCATGTGGTGTCACGCTACGGCCAGACTGCCATTCTTACAGCCTTGCTGCAGCTTGTTGGTGGGTGTGGCATGTTGGTGCACCACAGCATACTGCATGGCATTGCACCAGTGGCCAATGCACGGCGTGTGGCGTCATGGTGCAGGCATACACATGCGCAACGGAACACGCTGAGTCAAGCACAGGAATGCACCGCATGCAAACCACCACTGTGCTGGTCAGTTGATGACCATGGCATGCGTTGGGCTTGCCATGCAATCTGTCCTGCTCACCACTGCATCTGTGTTGATATCATTCATTCCGAAGCAATGGCACGGACTCATCGACACAACAAGGCTCATACCCAGCACTCATTGATTCGCCTGTGTGTAGCAGGCTGATGCCAAGCACTGATTCATTCAATCGTGTAACTGGCCAGATTTGCTGACCGTCCATAGCCCATGCTTGCAGATGAGCTGCTTCTGTCAGCCTCCAGCCCTGTCCAGCCCCAGCCTAAGGGAACCTCAGATACGCAGCTGCATGGCACACACAACCTTGAGCGCCACTGGACCACAGACAGCGCATTCCAGGAGGAGTTGGGTCAGGGGCGCAAGGGGCCAAAGCCTAAGGCACTCAAGCGAGGTATGGGGCGCGGGCACGGGCCGCAGGCGCGGGTGCCGCTGGTGGGCTGCGGGTCCGAGCTGATGCGGCTGGAGTTGCTGCCTAGCAAGAGAGAGCTGGTCAATATGCTCAACTCCAAGCATCAGGTGGGAATGCTGCACAATCAGCTGCTGGCACCAGCTGTCTGGTACATGAATCATCCCTTCAGTGGGCTTGCGAGCTTCTGAGGCGAGTTTAGTGTCGATCGGCAGCGTAAAGCAACGAGTTCATGCGGGGTGGTGCTGGCAGGGCGTGAATAATTGAAGAGCGGGCACTTGCAACGTACAGTACAACCTGTCAGTGGGCACAGCTGCTGTGTACGGGCTATTGCTCAAACTGCAGCCTGAGCTCATGATGAATGGGTCTTCTCATGTGATGACTATCACATTTCTATGATCTGATCTGCTCGCAGTCTCCCCTGATGATTGCGGCCACACGCGGGCACGCGGACATGGTGCAGATACTGCTGCAACTGGTAAGGCATGTGGAGGGGCTGGAGAGGGGAGGGCTTCCCTGTGGCTAGAGACTGGACACGCGTGGCGCGGAGTCATGGTCCTAAGGCCACTGTTGTGGGACTGTGGCTGCATGTGTTGGCCTGCTGAGCCTGTAACTTTCAGCTGTTTACTCTTGGCTGAAGCGCTATTAAGCATGGTTGTCAGACGCGCATGGTGAAGTCTAGTACTCCCAGCCTGGCGTTTGCCTCATTCAGTTGCCCTGGTCTCTCTGTTTGCCTGATCCTTTGTTGCCTGGTCTCCGCCTGCAGGGTGCGGATCCCCACTGCGCGGACAAGACCGACGGCTGCACCGCGCTGCACTACACCGCCATGTACGGCCAGGTCGAGTGCGCCAGAGCGCTGCTCGCTAGCGCTGCGGCACTGTCTAACTTGGAGAGTAGGCCGCCACCACGGGGCGGGGACGAGGGGCCGCACCCCAGCGAGCAGCAGGGGGTGGAGGCGGGGTCCGGGCGGGCAGACGCGGTGCAGCCTGTGCAGCTGACACGGCGGGGCACACGCTCGGTACCCAGGTGAGAATCCCATGGGGCTATGCATAACATGAAGCGATGATCGGCATGGCATGGAGCATGCTTGGTAGAATGGGCGTATGAGGGAGGGCCCACTCCCGTGACATGGTGTGAGGGCTTGTGTCCTGTACAGCAGGTGGAGGCACCCAGGAGTGCTCCGCCAGCAATCAATACAATCACTCCCCATGATTGTGCAAGTAGGGCTGGTTGCGGGCTGGGTTCAGGCCTGGTTGTGGCCAGGCACTTGCATGTCCGGCACGAGACTGTGTATGGAGATACATGCCTTGTCCCTCACGTATGCAATGCACAGGCTCGCTAACATGATGAGCCATGCGGGCGCCACCGCACTGCACTTTGCCGCGGACGGGGGTCACGTGGAGCTGGTCAGGCTGCTGTGCGCTCATGGTGAGGATGGGGGGGGGCAAGGCCTGTGCGCTGCATGTACACTTGGCTTGGCTGTGGCTTGACTTGATGATGAATGGCATACAAAACTCTCCTACACGGACACATCGTTTGTTTGGCTTGATCCGCTTCGTCCTGAAATTGGTCTTTCTGGCACTACATTGCACCTGCATCAGCCAGGCAACTAGATGCAGGGGAGGTGATAGTCTCATGCATGGTATCCCGGCACATGCGCTGCTTGGTGTCTGGCCTGTGGCCGCTAGGTGCTGACATCAACGCTCAGATGTGCCCTACCCGGTTCCTGTGGCTGATGCTGCACCATGGCGCCACGCCCCTCCACCTCGCGGCGGAACAGGGGCACCTGCCGGTGAGAGGGCCAGATGATGGAAACGCTGTGATGAGGTCATAGGGCCTGATGCTGGCCAGTATGGGCACAGGGCACATGCACGTGCTGATATCATAGGATCATGCTGGTGACGGTCAGAGGTGGTCGGAGCAGGTGGCAGGTGGTCCGGGCAGATGATAGTCAGAGGTGGTCAGGGTCCAGGCCAGGACGGTGCATGGGTGACATGGAGACTGCGTCCCACTCTGCATGTGATGCAGGCACTCGTGGGCACATGCGTGTCTACCAAACACACAGAGTCCCTCACTCCCTGCCTTGCTGTCTTGATGTATAGGCTTACCCTGTGTTCGCACGTCTGCTCTGCCCTGCATTGGCCATCGCACTGTCAAGTGGTTTACTCTACGTGCGTTTCATGACATGACGCCCGTGTCCGTGCAGGTGTCCCTGGCCCTGTTGCGGCACTACTACCAGCTGGAGTCCCAGGCCGCCCAGAGCAACAGCCCCACACCGGTCACCGACCCGCGCGTGATGCAGGACAGGGCGGGGCTCAGGCCGCACCAGGTGAGGTGCATGCACAGGCAGGCAAGGGCCAGCTAAGTCAAACATCACACTCGGCGCATTGAACGGCCTCTCGCCGTTGGTGTGTGGACACCTGGTCAGCAAGCCCTCCAGGGCATGCAGTGTACATTGCAGGGTGACAGCATACACACAGTCTCAAGCCTTCGTCTTGTGTGCCACGAGAGGTTGAATGGCGTCCACAGATTAAGACCTACATGCAGCAGCACCATCGGATTGAACACTACCTTGTAGCTTGATTGCTGCTGATGGTATGCATGGACAACCTGTGGCACATGCAAAGGGAAATGCAACACACCAAGGCCAGCAGGTTTTGATCCAGTAGGTTCAGCCTGGTTCTGTTGGCTGCCCCATCCCACGCTGTGCAGTCACATTTTCGCACCCTGGTGTTGGCTGCAGTTGGCATTCCTGACGCACCATTTCCGCGTCGCGCTGGTCATTCGTCCCGGCTACCCCCTGAGGTGGCTCTTTGACCCCCCGCCCAGCCGGACCTCCATCCCCTCGCTCGCCTCTATTGCAGCCAAAGCCCTCCGCCAGCACCTGTGCACAGAAATAGACCTATTAGAGGAGGCGCAAACCGCTGCCGCCGCCGCTGCTGCTGCTGCTGTGCCATTGCGGCACCCTGCGGCAGCGGCAGCCTCTGGCAAGCCGCTGCTGTACAGTGCTGTGGGTGGTGCGGGGCCCGGTCGGACAAACAGTGCGGCCTTTGGCGGGGGCATTCGCACGCCCTCCATGGGTCTTAGCATGGGCATGGGGTTGGACAGTGCGGTCAGCACGCCGCGGCGGGGCGCATGGACACAGGCTGCGGCAGGTCCCGCAGTTTCCGCTGGCAGAGGTACAATGACAGCCCCTGGAGAGGGCCTGGACACGGCATTCCGCCTACCTGCGTCTGAGATTGAAGCCGATCCTCAGAGCATCCGGGAGGCAGCGGGGCTTGCTCCAGCTAGGAGGAGCATCCCACCAGGGGCCACAGCCGCTGTAGCAGCGCCTGCAGGGACTGTCCTAGTTCCCACAGCCGGTCAGGATACAGCTGCCATGCAACCAGAAAGGTCTGCATCCCAGCAGGCAGTGCCATCACTGCGGTTACCTGCAAGCTCCTCGTCATCTGCAGTAACATTGTTGCCTCCTGGTGCAACCGCAATAATTGACACTGATATCCACACAGCTAGGGCCGTGGAGTTGCAAGGTCTGCAGGAGTGCGATGGCGTTGTGCAAGAGTCCATCGTGGAAGAGCTTGCTCCATGTTCAATCCCATCATTACATACCACAGGGCAGTTGGGTTTGGGCTCCAGCCATTTTCCTCAACAGTCTCAGTCCCGCCGTCCATCAGGCAGTTTGAGGGCTCTGGGAGCTGCCACTGCTGCCACGTCTGTTGTGGACGATTCATTACGGTCTCTGATCCCTGCACTGTCCCATGGGCAGGATGGGCATAGCCGACACGGCCGCTCCTCCAAACAGATACCTTCAACATCCTGCACCACACCACCCGAAGGCCTGCGAGAAACTGTGTCTGGCGGTTTCTACGCCGAGGATCATGATGATGAGGACGTGTGTGATGTGTGCTTCGAGGAGGGCCCGCGTGTGCGGCTGCGTCCCTGCTGCCATGAGATGTGCCTGCGCTGCGCCCGCCAGGTGTGCAACAGCATGGTGGCGGCGCCAGCCGCATGCCCCTTCTGCCGCGGGAGCATCGCAGGGTTCAAAGGCGGCACTGTTTCGTCAAGGCCGAGTGCGGCGGTGGAGGGAGCACTTGCCCCTAACAGCATGTCACCCTGCCTGGCGTGAGCTGACTTGACGGCAGTGCACCTGACTGCATACCCCGTTCTGTAACACGAGTGTGGAGTGTGCGGTTCTGGATGTCCAAGGCGATGTCACATGGCGAGGGGCTGTCATTAGCTCGTCCCCCTCAATTGTTTGTTCGAGATCGTCATCACCAGCGGCACAGATATCATCAAGCTTGTGCAGAAGCACTGGAATCGCTGATAGCATGTTCTTGCATGCGTGACACGAGCATCCGGCTGTTGTTGTGTTCAAATTTTTCAACCAATCCAACAACCTTCTGTGGCCTTGTGGCCCTGAAGCCTAACATTTATTCTCTCGTCTAAACTCAGTCCTGCGAAGAATTTGAATAAAGGACTGAATTTTCATGGTGGAAAGCTGTATGCTGGGGCAGTGGCCTGCTGTCACGGACTTTGGTATGCTGGGGCAGCATTCATCCTTGTGTACTCAAACTGCCAATTGTGCTGCGGACTTGGAGTGTAATTGTACTTCCAACTGTGCGGTGGTCTCTGCACGGTGCACGCACATGCAACGCATCTGATTGTCTTCTGGGTACATACGCCATGGATTGAGCACAATGCTAAACATTGGTGCAACTTGTCATGCTCATACTTGCACTGTTCACTGTGCTGTGAGTTTTGCGCCATTTGTGGTCGTTGGTTTTCTGTGATGGGCCATCAAGAAGTGCCAACTATACACGGCTGGTTTGGAATGTACAGCAGTGAGAACTATCTTGTGAGTGGCCTTGAATTGTGAGGAGCTGACCACGCCCTAGCGGGTGGGGGGCAGGGGGATGTGCAGTCGTGCCCTACGACCTCACCGTGCCTTAGGACCTGCGCCGCCCAAACCCGCAACACTCAACACAACGAAATTGTCCCAGAACTGGCAAACTTCTTTCTGCTTTGCGTGTGCTGCTTGGCTGTAACATTGCTTGTGTGTGGGGGTGAGCCCTGCAATTGAGTTAGCATGGTGTGGTACAGGCAGAGCGTTGTCGCATGCCAAGTCGAAACTGCGCTGTGTGGATGATTAGTGTGCTGAAGCATCCGGCACAGTTGGTAGCCAGCGCATTGGTGGACAAACACTGTAAGGCTGTGCAGCACGCTTCTTTTCACAAAAGTTGCAGGTTCTAGCCCAGCCCATGTACCCAGACTCTTCCTTTGCAGTTTGTGGAGCAGCTTTTGGGTCTGCTGGTCAGTATGCATGTGAGGCACGGTGGCAGGGCTGGGCCTTTTCTGAATTTACGACTTCTTGCTCTGCGGACTTTCTTCAGTTGCAGTATGCTGTTCAATAAAAACAAAACGTGCGTTTTGGGACAAATGCGAGGTGCTGTCTATAGTGTCAACGCTTGGACCTGCCAGCTTGCACCTGTCATCCACCTAAGGCGTATACCAGGCCTGTATTATTGCCAGCATCGCATGAGCAGCATTGTAGTTGCATCATTGATGAGCGAGCACGTCACATGAAAGGAGGGACTCCAACCCGTCCAACCTAGAAGTGAAGGGGATTATGACACACCCCTATAGTAATGGTGGTGGCCACCCTTCGAGGTACTATCCTTCGCAAACCTCGTTAGACCTGAATTGGCCTCTCAAATGTCTCTCACAAGTGTCGTGTCTCAGCACATGTAGCCACAGGGTTGACAGGTCAAAGGCGTTAATCTCACTCTGACGTCACATGAGTCGCAACCATGAAATCATCAGTGGTGCTTGAGTGCAGCACAGTGAGAGGAATCAACGAGTGGGCAGATGTTGGTCTAACCCCATGGAAGCGCATATGTTGTGGAGGGCTCAGCCATACCCCTGATGCTGTTGGAGGGTTCAAGCCTTGGTCGCCCATGGTGGGCATTGGCGTTCAGATTGAAGCGATGCATGACAATCATTCTTCGCCAGCATCACTGCCAGCACTTTGAATTAGCCTCTGTCTGAGTCCATCAAACTAGTCATTTAATATCTCACCAGGGTCTTACTCATGGTATTGTACTCCTGCATGTGCACAGAGACAGATTGGAACCCAGACATGCAGGAGTTTGTCTCTATGCACATGCAGGAGTAGAATTGTGACCAAGGCCTTCCCAGGTTTCATTCTATCCAAGCTGTGCCTCATTTATGTTGCCGAGCAGGTTGATATGCATGCGTCACACCATGCTAAACGGTAGCGCGCCACCTTGTCTGTAGTGGCTTTGTCGCTTGTTTGTAGTGGCTACTCAGAGACTCTGCATGCGTCTCAGACCAGGCCGGTGCTACCACACATGAATCTCAGCCGATCCACATGCCAACCAGGCATTGTGGGCCAATATCAGCTTCAAATCCCACTTTAAACTCAATGTGTGCCTGATTGTTCCAAGCTTGTTCGTGCCTTCAAGGAAGCTCCTGTGGCACGTGGACTAAGTATGGGGACGTACATGGTGCAAGGTGCAGCAGTGGATAGCATTCGACGGCCAGTATGGTCTACACAATACATCATGTACTCGGCGTCTTGCGCTCTAACTATTGGGCAGCCAGATTCCTGCAGGGCTAAGCGGACGAACAGGGGGCGCTGGTGTTAATATGTAGCCACAGGGTTGACAGGTCACAGGCGTTATTCTCTCTCTGACGCCACATGATGATAGCATGATTGACACTTCCGAAGTCCGAAATGTAATGCACAGGCTTGCTAACAATTTTGGCTGTTTCTGCTCACACTATGGCCCAGTCAGGCTGCTGTGCGCTCACAGTGAATGAGGCACGGCCTATGCGCAGTGTTTGGCTTGAGGTGTACTGGTTGTGTACATGAGCAACGTGCAGGGCTCCATTCACCTTCCCAGGCCTCTGAGGAAAGTCGAAACTATCAAGGCGTTTAATGCAATAGCCGATACAACTACAAGTACGTCTACAAGGTCAACAGCGTCTGCAGCCTCTCACTTGCTTGCCATGCAAATACACTCAGATGATGCCATGGCCAGGAACAAATCGGAGGAGCACAAAAGGTGACTCTACAAAACGTGGAAGATTTAGACCCAAAAGTTGAGAGCCTCAGTGCCACGTCAGGGCACCTACAGCGGCTCGCCAGTGCAAGAGGCTGGTCAAACGTGTGCGTCACACTACAGGGCGCGCCAGGGGAGACTGTTTGAAGCAAGTCCTCTGATTGCAGCCCAGACTGCATGTGCATTTATCGAGTATCAAACATCACGAGCACTGAATTCAAGATCTGGCCATGCATGCCCTAATGGCGCAAGCAAAGCAGCGCTCGTGATGAAGCCTGCCCCACTCTACCAAGAGGCATACCAGACCATGGCAGAGACAGCCACAGGTCATGGATGTGTGACGATGATCTCGTCACGCGGCGGCGCTCATCCCGAAGTCACGCAATCAATTAAGGTATACCTTGGACCGCTGGTGAGCTTGTTGGGTTAGAGTTGGGGTTTGTACGGCCCAGAAACCTGGTAACAGCCACGTGGTAACAGCTCCAGCGACCAGCCTTTTCGGCAAAGGAAGGCCCACCCGCACAATACAACCAAAGCTTTGGGAATCTGCCGCCACATTCAAGTTCATCTTCACAACTGGAGCCCACTGTGGCTTGCCACCTGCCTTTGACCGAACAAGTCGAGGCGACGAGGCTCGGTCCGGCCTCACAATCGATGGACATACCAGCTGTTCTAACGGTGAGTGCAAGGAGCGTCGCCATGGCTTGGTGGAGGCTGACGGTATGCGAGTTTCACTGCCCATGCAGAGTTTTGCTAGCAGGCCCTGCGCCAACAGCCTCAACGCATTAGCGACACGGCTCATGTAGTGCGCTGCAGAAGTCTTTGCCTGCTCCAAGTCGACGCTCTTTGTGCCCTGCAGGCGGACATGTTTGAGACGAAGGAATTTGACCTTGCCAGCAGCGCTGCAATGGAAGCCGCGAGACTCGACGCAGCGATTGCTAGCAACGACAATGTTTTCTACCGCTGGCCAGCCTTCGGCTGCAAGGCTCAGCAGGAGACACAAAAAGAGGTGTGCAGGGTCGGTCAGCATGTCGGTTACAGGGTCGAGAACCTTGTCCCGGTCCAAGCCAGCTGAGAAGTGCAGCCCCTCTGTGTGTACAGCATTGAAGTGCATGCTTCCAGGTTCATGCAAAGCGACTGTCCGGCATGTAGCACGCCATGCATGCCAGTCAGCCTGGGTACACAAGGTTTACGTACAAAGCATGCAGCACACTTGAACGACATGACGTGCACACATCAGAGTGCCAGAGGACAATGAGTCATGCCAGAGGGCTGCGTGCGCCTGCTCCAACATAGTCGCTGCGTTTTAGAGTAGGGGTTCGGTTGAGGTGTCAGTGCCTGAGGACGGTCATGCAGCATTGTCTCCTCACACGGCGTCAGTGAATTCTCATGAATACACTGCCCCCTTTGTGCTGTTCCATGCGCAGGACTCCTGCCAGCCGAAGCAAGTGAAGGCGTACGAGTCCTACTTGGACCTGGGGTGCTTTAGGCCTGCCGAGTACATGTCATGCTCAGGTGGGTGGGACATGTACAGCACATACAATGCACATGCCACCTACCAAGCAATGTTTTGCAGTTAATCCAACTAGTCTGTTTCTGTGTACATGCAGGAGTACAATCCAACGCATTTTCCGACTCCCCCAGCATGCTAGACATGGTATCTAAGGCCTTTCCAGGCTTCACGTTTACGCAACTGCACCTCGTGGACACTGCCGAGCAGGTTGGTATGCATGCGTCACACCAAGCACTGCTCTGACCGTCCATGCCGCTTGCATCAGCCTACGTCAGCCACCGGCATGCATCACTCAAGCCCAGCAGTTATCATTGATATGAGAGGTCAGACTCTGACTTGACCAGCCTGAGTTTGCTCAACTACCAGCTTCCCAGCCCTTGCAATTGGAACCAGCACCTGGTTTGCGTTGAGGGCTAGAAGACAAACCTTGTCCTGATTGGTGTTGCTGCTTCCATGTGCAGATGGCTGAAGCCAGGCGTACTCGTGCCCTGCACTTGAGGGTGGTAAAGCCGCGCGTGCGCATTCACCTTCCCGGCAGGCGCACAGCCGTCAAGGCACTGGCAGCGGAAGTGGCAGCCGACGGTGCCCGCATGGCACTCGCACCAGCAGTAGCCGCGGCAGTGGCAACGGCAGCCAACAGCGAGAAGGGCAAGGCGGGTGTGAGCCAGGAGCATGCCATGCATGGAGGCATGGACGCCATGTCAGTGCTGGCTGGCGACGTGCTGGCCATGCCTGAGGCGCAGCAGGCCCGCCACCTAGGACTGGAAGTGCTGCTGGCTGAGGTCGCGGCCATGCGGGCAAAGCTGGCGACGCAAGAGCAGGACCACCAGGCACAGCTCGCTGCCATGCAGGCAAAGCTGGCGGAGAGGGAGATGGAGGTGCAGGAGCTCAAGGCTGAGCGTGCAGCCCTGCATGACAGCCTCGCCACAGCCTGGGAAACGGCAGAGCACCACCAGGAGCAGATGGAGAAGCGGGGGAGGAGGGTTGTTGAGATGGAGGCCGAGCGGGCTGCCCTCCATGACAGCCTGGAGACAGCCTGGGCAGCGGCAGAGCAATACCAGCTGATTCTGGTTGCATCAGAAGAAGCAGTTGTCAGCAAGGACGAGGAGCTCGTGCGGCTGACAGAGTCCCTGCATGCTGCTGAGCGGAAAGCAGCCAGGGCCGTGGGGATGGCGGAGGCCGAGCGTGCCAGGCGGTGGCGCGCAGAGGAGGAGCAGGCAGCCAGCATGGAGAGGGCGCTGGCCCAGCTGGAGGAGGTCAATGAGCGTACGCTGCTGCACATTGAAGCCTCGCCCACTGCCAGGCGTGCATCCACCACCAACAAAGCAGCCGTGGCTTCAAGCACCCCCAAGCTGAGCCCACTGGTGAGTCACAGGCTTGTGAGGGCCATGGCGGCATGTGCGTGTATCTTTGCACGTGCATGTGCAGCAGCAGTGATGGGTTTGGGCTGCACCTCCTTTGTGTCCGGATGTACACTGCGAGCGGGCTGCTCATGTAATACCAGCTGTGTTAGAGAAACCGCAGCAAACTCTGGTTATGCTGATTTTCAATGTGATGTGTGTGCTGTTGTTTCTAATACCATGTGCCCATTTTCTTTGACCCTGTGACTGGTTGCCTGAGCCACATGCACTTGTGCTTGCTGCATGCCGTGCAGACCCGCTCCTCCCAGTCCGTGTCCAGGTCCTGCCACTTCCAGGCCATGGGCCACGACCAGGGCTCAAAGCCACGCTGGCACATCTAAGGGGTGCAGTGGATGGTGTAACACTGGCCAAGCATAGCCAAGTACGGCAGTACTACAGTGGCACGCGCCAAAATGACGAGCGGGGATGGGGTGGATTCGTTGGGTCAGGGGGCCCATGTGCTCAGCTGGCCAATGGGTCAAGGTGGGTGAAGATTACCTCGAGCCAGATGGCTCGAGAGAGTCACTGAAACGAAGGACAGGTTTCGCTTGATGCTATGGATGCTATGTTAAGGATACGAATGAGGATGGCCCAGTGCCAAAGGGAAACCAGGAGGGCACTGAGATGAAGGGCGAGGATGATGAGGACCCTCACAAGGATGAGGACGGGGCTTATTTGGCTGGTGATGGATGGTGGAGGTGGGGTTGGGACTCGGGAACGGCAGGTCTGAAGAGCAGGCATGACGTGAGGCTTGCCCCAATCCTCAGTGCGAGCCTAATGGAAAGCCTTGTGCGCCATGCGTGCACTTCAAGAACCACTGTACTGTGAACATCTTGCTGACAGCGCCTACTTGCTGAAATGCAGCCGCATCTTGACAGTTTTTGGCTGCTTCAGCTGCTCTGTGCATGCATAACCTGCTACAGCAGACAGAGCGTGATACTCTCAGTTACTCCCAGTGGATCGTTCACTTTTGATAAGCGGTGAATCAGGGCTGAAAAGGATGTCTGGTGCCAAAATGCCTGGCACAAGCGACTGGGGTCAAGTGATGCAACCACCACGAACTACGGGTGCGACCACCAGGGATTGGGCGGATGCCAGGACTACTGGGAAGGAGTACTGGGAAGACATGGCAGGCCAATGGCCTGCTTGCCGGCCCTCCTTGAAATGGAGGTTTGCAAATTGCAATACAGGAGGAGATTCTAGATCCCATGCGATCCCATACGCAATGCAATACTTGTGGCCTGTTAGCCTACCTTTGGGCTGAAATGGTGTTGAGAGATGATGAACTGCTGCAACAATTGAGCGAGGGTCTTCCAGGTGTGCAGTTACACGTGTGTGATGGTTGCGTCTCGTTTTGCGGCGAACCAGGCTTGTTGCCACTGACCGTACACTGCCATTGTTCAAAGCACTTCCTTGCCCTAACTTGATTGGCCACCTTACGAGCTCACACTCAAACACCATACAAACGGTTTCCACCATGAGCCTGCTGCCTTGTCGTTTGTAGACAGTTCCAACCTTTTCCTTCTGGACCGAAATGGTGTTGTGAGATGATAATAATTGGCCCTGCTTTTCAGGGCAATAGGACAGTATTCAACATGCATGAGGTTGCTGAGGCTATGGTGATGCCCACTTGAAGGGCCAGCCCAAGCCATGCACCTGCATGTGCTGCGTCCTCGTGCTTCTTCCCTTGTAGACAGTTCTTTCACTCTTTGGACCTCCTTGGTGTTGTACGACGATAAAAACTTGGCTCAAAACAATGGGCGTTACCAGTTTCAAACCAAGGCAACGCCCTGCGTGCTGGTTCAACCTAAGCCATGCACCTGCGTATGCTGCATCCAATTTTTACGCCTTTTTGCCACGCCTCACCGATTCCTGATTTTGGCAGTTGTTGGTCAAAGACTCCTGCTTTTTTGCAGTTCTGGCCATTGGATATCCTGTCTGTGCAATGTACGACATATGAGCCTTTGCCATGTGCATCATTAGTACGCTGACACGTGCACACAACTTTCAGTGAGCACGCATTCTGTTAGATTCTGGTTACAGCCAATTTGGCATTGCACGAGGTTGTAGGGCATGGAGCAGCCAATGCCTTACTTGTGATCTCTCGGATATGTTTTAGATGGCAGGCTACGTTTGCTTTCACATGTGACTGTAAGAAGCATGCCATCCCAACTTGATCAGCCACAGCTAAGTGTGAGGGTCTCCACAGCCATTAGACAGTCTGAGCAGTGTGTGGCCAGTTCAGGTGTCTGTAGCAGTGTCTAGCCGGACAGCCTAGCCATTAGGCAGTGAGAGAGCAGTATCTTGAATAGTATCAAATCTGTGTTCACTCGAGGCCAGAATGCATTTGCAACTGAACATCATACTGAGAGACCAGGTGCAAAAAAACAGTATATTGGAGATGACTAGCAGTACGGAAGTGGAATGAATTGGGATATCCAAGGGTGCCTGAAATCAATCGTAACCGCGTAACCCTAGCGATGACGAGTGCCTTCGGCAACACCTGATGCCGTGGGATACCATCAAGATGACCTGACCGGTTACACCTCCTTTCAAATCTCACGTCTACCGGACACCTGCGAGCATTCCTCGATAGATCTACAGTGGGAGCTTGCAGCATGTGCTGGGCGAGGAAGTCGGGCATGGGAGCAGTGCTGCACGGCCTTCCGTCACCTTGCTGATTGAAGCCCTTTCAACATGACAGGCCCTGTATGGACTCCTCGCGTCTCCAGTCGGACCTTGAGTCCTGCAAGCAACGTATGCTGCTTCCAAGTGGATGTCCTGCAAGGCGTCAGCTACATCGCGTTTGCGACCTCCGATGGCTGCATTACAATCCAGCAGGTCAGGCTGCCATGCCACATGCACTCACCATAAAGAACACATGGCGACATGGTCCTGCCATTACCCCATGTCAGTACTCTTCACCGATGCCATCGCGCTGGCATGCATCTGTATCTGTTGCCACCAGCTGGCCATGCACCATTCAGTGTCTCACGACCTCGGTTGCCGTTGTCACTGCATGCAGGCAGTGCATCCGCCCACAGACGGAGATCTGCATTTCCCTGCACTGCTGCAGCAGCCACCCAATGGTTCAGACACCAGCATGCCAGTCCAAGGACAGTTCATTACAGCAGCTTTCCTTGACACTGACCAAAGCAGCGCAGCAAGGGCCAGGGAGGCGTACCACTGGGTCGCATGGGGCGGCGGCCCCGCCTACCTCCTCTGCGCTGCCTCGGAAACCCGTGTGGACTTCTTCTGTTTGCGCCACTTCTTCCTCAACCATGCAGCCAGCTTTGCATCCGCAGCCAGCCATGCAGCAACCTTTTCCTACCAGCCTCTCACTGCCGCAGAGCCATCGGGCAGGGCACAGCTGCCCATACCACTTGTCATGTGGCCGCATGTGGCATCCCACCGATTGGTGCACCCCCTGCTTGCCTTGGATTGGACTCAGAGCACTACAGGGGTGCTGCTTAGCGATGAAGGCAACAATGTGACCATGCTGGTGGTTGAGGCCAGAGGAGTGGACAGTGTGCATGTGGCACAGGTGGGTGTCATGCATAAACCTATCACAAGTCACTAAGCTATTTGCTTAGACACCTGCTTAGACACGCCAAGGCGGCAATGCCACACAGCTCAGGTGCTGATGGAATTGACGTGAATGCAATTACACGAGCTTCACGCTGTGAACCAAGCGGCAGAATCTCAGCTCCAGGCACGCATGCATGCTTGTAAGCTGGCACGTGCCTCTTAGCAAATGCATGCATGCCACGATGCATGTACCCAAGTTCCAGCATGTCTCTCCATGCAGGGTGGCATGCCAGAGGTGGTCCTGTCAGTGGCTTGGTCAGCGTGCAGCGACAGTGCCCAGCCCTTAGCTGCCGCTGGCTGGAGCCCCGGCAGCCCCTGTGCCACGGCAACCAGCCGCACAACAGCAGGGGGCGCGGCCATGCAACACCGAGTGCTGGTATGGTGGCCCAGGCCTGTGGACAGCGCACGCTCAAGCGCACCACCAGCCCCGCCACCG
>QAXH01006377.1:22149-32516 GCA_004335635.1 Chloromonas sp. AAM2
GGCTTCTTGCGACGCCTTTTAGGATTTAAAAACCAATAGAAATGAGTCAATTCTGATTCCAATTGCTTCACCCGGATTGCCAGTTAAAATTTTTGATTCAAAGCATACCCATTATGGCATATAATCTGAACTTAGTGGTTTGTGTCGTAGTTTTTGATATGAATCCTGCGCACATCACGCTAATTGATGGTGATAATCGCTACACATACGTTCTTATTGTTACGATTTTATTGCTCAACTCTTAGCTTCCAGGTACAGCTGTACCACCCGAAGCTCGTCATAAGAAACGGTTTCTTTGAGCTCCTCAAAAACGGGTCGCAGCATTTCATGACCATGCTTTTCAAAAGCTTGCTGAACGTTCTGCAACTGAGATTTATCAAGTGCAGAAGCCTCAAGAATGTTATCTGCAGTAACTGAATGCCCGGCCCTGATAAATTTTTGCAGATACCCAACCACCGTTCCTTTTTTGACACCAAGCTCAGCTGCGATTTCAGTGATCATTTTCCCATCTTTATACATCTGCCCAACTTGGTAGGGACGATTGTTCCTGTTTAGTGTTTTCTGTACGGTTTTACTTTTAGGTTGAGCCGATTTTGATCGTTCTTTCAGTTCCTGTTCCTGGCAAAAGACCACAATCACTTCAAGAAATGCTTCGCCATACTTTTTAGACTTCGCCCGGCCTACCCCATGAATCTCCAACAAACTTTCCTTGCTTTGCGGATAATAATAGGCCATTTCAATAAGTGAGGTATCCGCAAAAATAATGTAAGGTGGAACTCCTTGCTTACGGGCTAATTGCATACGCTTTTCTTTCAGCAGCTTGAAGAGGTCCCGGTTGAAATCCAGCGATTCAATATCCGATTTAGATACTTTGGTTCGCTCTTGCTGCGCGGGTTCTTCAATTACACCAAATACCTCCTGATTTCCTTTCAGGATTTCGACAGCTTTGGGCGTGAGTTTTAAACTTTTATGCTCAAACTCCCGCACAATGATATCTTGCTTCATCAGCTCCCGATAGATTTGCTTCCACTCAGGCCGTCTCAGGTCTTTCCCAATCCCATAGGTCGAAAGTTGATCGTGATTGAACTTCAATACAGCTTTTCGGCGTGAACCTAGAAGGACATTCAGAATGTGGTTGTAGCCAAATCGTTGTTCAGTTCGTGCCATAGTGGATAAGAATTTCTGAACGGGAACCGTGATATTTTCCCGCTCCGGAGTATCCCCCGTGCAGAAATCGCACATCCCGCAGTTTTGTTCATTAAAATGCTCCCCAAAATATCCCAGCAGCTTAATTCGTCGGCACTGATGGGCTTCCACAAAATCCATCAGCTTTTGAAGATGCTCTTCCGCAATTCTTCGTTCTTCCGCATCTTGTTTTTGATTAATGAAATATCGGATTTTCCCGGCATCACTATAACTAAACAGAAACAAGCAATCCGACTGCAGTCCATCCCGCCCGGCACGGCCAATTTGCTGATAATACGATTCAATATTCTTTGGCATATCGTGATGAACCACGAATCGAACATCAGGCTTATCAATGCCCATCCCAAAAGCAATGGTCGCCACAATGATATCCACTTCATCCCGAATAAATGCATTTTGATTCTCGGTGCGTATGGCTTCTCCAAGTCCTGCGTGATAAGGAAGAGCGTTAAATCCGTTGGCATTCAGATTCTGCGTTAGCTCTTCCACCTGATTTCGTGAGAAACAATAAATAATACCGGATTCCCCTTCATGCCGGTGTAAAAAATTGACTACCTGCTGTAAAGGATTGCTTTTGGTGACTACATCCAGATACAAATTCTTACGATTAAAGCTGGCCACAAAAGTATTGGCATCAGCAAGCCCCAGCGAATTCGCGATATCTTTTTGTACACGTGGAGTAGCGGTGGCGGTCAAACCGAGAGTAACCGCGTTTTCAAACTTTTCTGTTACATTCGAAAGCTGCCGATATTCAGGACGAAAATCATGACCCCATTCCGAAATACAATGCGCTTCGTCAATCGCAATGCATTCTACGTTCAGCCCCGAAAGTAAATTCAGCACATTTCTTTTTAACAAGGTTTCCGGCGCCAGATACAGTAAATCGAGTTTATTTCTGCGGATTTGGTCTAGCGTAGCTTGATATTCCTGCGGCGAAAGTGAGCTATTCAAATACGAAGCCGAAACCCCATACGCGATAAGCTGGTCCACCTGATCTTTCATGAGCGAAATAAGAGGTGAAACTACGATCGTCAATCCCTCAAAAAGAAGCGCTGGAATCTGGTAGCACAATGACTTCCCCCCGCCCGTGGGCATAATAGCCAGCGTATCTTGCTTTTGAAGTACGTTTTGGATGATGTCTTTCTGCAGCGACCGGAATTCCTCGAAACCGAAGGTGTCATGAAGTACGTGTTCTGCTTGTTGGATATCCGGCATATTGGAACTAATAGTTTCTGAATTTTGCATGGTCTTTTTCTAAGGTAAGAGCAATGAAAACCGAATTCCTTACAAATTTTTTTTGAAAATAAGTACATCGGCTCTCCAGAGTTGAAAATAAATAGCGTAGGGCGGACAGCTTATTCGCCCAGGACTGAAAAGACAAGATTGTTTAAGACAATAATGGACGGAAAAGCTGCCCTTCCTATTGGCTACTTAATAAATTTCCTTCTACTCGTTCCGGAATTTTTTTTGAAAGATAACCCAATAAATCAGCGAGCATCAGCGCCTTACTCAGCGAGAAAAAGTTTAAATTCAGCGATCAACCGCTAAATCTGCGTCATCCGCGTTCTATTTGGATACCTCCACCAACTCCCCAAAATCCACATCCAGCATCTCGCTTAGAATGGATTTACTTTTTGTGGTGTTGATATGCGCTCCCATTTTCATCAATAGATTATAGAGTCCCAGGTGCACGCGGGTGGTATATAAAAAATGCTGGCTGCCTCGTGGCTCATTGCCGATGGGCGCATCTTTGGTGAAGTATTTGATGGTGTTTCGGAATTCTTCATCCCCGAAGTCAAAAACTTCATGCTTGTAAGGCTCTGCGAACGTCATGCCATAATTGCGGGCAAAGTTGAAATAGCGTTCTTCATTCTCTTGGTTTTCTGCATCTGGATTGATGACTTTCAGTTTTGCATAAAGGTCCCGAATTGCTTGCTCGTCATCATCTAAATGGGTGGGGAGCAAACGGAGGTAATCCATGAAAAATGCACGAGGGAATTTTTTCACGCACCCAAAATCGATGACGCCCAATTTGCCATCATAGGTAAAAAGAAAGTTTCCAGGATGCGTATCGGCGTGAACATAGTCCATGTCCTGAATTTGTTCGTGGAAGAAATCCCAGAGCAGTTGACCAAAATGATCGCGTTTTTCTTGAGTAGGTTCCTCTTTTAGAAATTCTCCCAAATGTCGTCCTTCCAAATAAGTCATGCAAAGCACCTTGTCAGTAGAATATTCTTCAATCCAATTGGGAATAGCTATATTCAATCCGCCAAAACGCTCCCGAAATAAGTCAATTTGTTTTCCCTCCTGAATATAATCGGTTTCGTCGAGAAGCGTTTGTTTTACCTCATCAAAATACGGATCGATATCAGCGCCTTTTTTCACAATTCGTTTTACGAGGATTTTCGCCAATCCCAGATCTGAATCAATGGTCTCTCGTACATTAGGGTACTGAATTTTGATTGCCACTTTTCGCCCATCCTTCAATTCCGCTTTATGAACCTGTCCTATAGATGCGGCTGCAAAAGCTTCCGATTCAAAACTTGCAAAAATCCGTTCAGGATAATCGCCCAGTTCTCTCTTTATGATAGATCGTACCAGGGCTTTATTTATGGGAGGAACCGAATACTGAGCCTGAGTCATAACCTCGGCAAACTCCTCAGGCAGAAAACCCTGGTCCATGCTCATGCCCTGCGCGATTTTAAGTGCCGTTCCACGAAGGTTAGTGAATTCCTTAAATACTTCTTTAGCATTTTCAGAATGGAAATTAGCATCTGAGTCTCCATTGGATTTACCTGTCTTTTTTTTGAGATATCGCTTGGCATAGTTAGTACCCACTTTGATACCAGTCTTTGCAATTCGGCTGCCACGTTCAAATTTTGATGATGGAAAATCGTTACTCATTTGGAATATTGAATTATGAATGTTAAATGAATCTAGCCATTTAACATTCAACATTTAGCATTTAAAATTAATCAGAACTGTTATCGGTCTCGTATTCTTCTTCGTCCTCGATGTCAATTTCAACCTCTTCATCCGGCATATCATCAAACCAACTGGAAATCCAATCATTAAAATCTTCCACTTGTTTATTGAAGCCAAACGCACTGAAGGAATACTTAGCAAGGTCGAATCCTTTATCTACAATTTTAGAATAGACGAGCTCTTCGATAAACCCGGTAATTTTATCTGTCAGGGCAAATGTTCGTTCTCGGTTTTCGCTGTCATCCTCTACCCAAAATTTGATCAGAAAAAGAAATTGTGTTTTCAGGGAAGCGTAGAACCAATCACCGATAAAAAAACCGGCGCTGGTAGCAATGTTTTTATCTGTAGTGAAGAATTCTTTAAAGAGTAATTTAATTTCCTGCTGAAATTCACTATCGGAAGAACAGGTCCATTCGAATTTCTGAAACGTATTTTCCACAAATTCCCGGCGCTCATCCATCATATCGAATAAAGTGAATGCGAAATTGGATAGTTTTTCGCTGATGGAATAAGTGTCAAAGTCTTCGATCTCGCTAATCATCGCCCGGTATCGGATTACTAAAGACGGATAGTAGAATTTAAGAATGGCATTCTTATTTGGGAAAAGGGTATAAATCTCAGAGGCGGTTTTGCCGGTTTTCTTTGTGAGATTCGGGATAGAAAAATTGTCTTCTATATATAGGTCTATCGCAGCTTCGGTGAGCTCGATTTTTGTGTTGAGTTTTTCAGTATCCATATTCTTTTATTATTTCAATAGTAAAACGAATGTAAAAAGCTTTCAGTTCGTTGGTACGTTATAAATTATAAATTTGTTTTGATTGATTACTTTTGACGGACTCAAAACCCGGATCCCCACATGAAAAAAAACAGGCCATCACTTGACAAACGTGACGCATTATTCTTATCCCTTGCCGGGGTATTTTTAACATCCCTTGTTTTAGGTAATGTGATAGGAACAACAAAATTTGTAACACTTTTCAGTATAGAACTTCCTGATTGGTTAAGGTCTGTTACACCAACTATAGTACGTGACGAGTCAATTTACACGATGAGTGTACCCGTTGGAGTGTTAGCCTACCCATTCACATTTCTTGCCACCGATTTGATATCAGAATTATTTGGTAGAAAAAAGGCACAACTTATGGTTTGGGTTGGCTTTTTTATGAATTTTTTCATGCTGTTTTTGATGTCGGTTGGCCATTGGTTGCCGAACACGGGTGGGGTTAGTGGAGGTATTCAATTGTTTGAGGGGGTTTATGAATTTATGGTTGGAAACACGATTGCAAGTATGATAGCCTATTTAACGGCACAAACGGTTGATGTTCGTTTGTTTCATTTTTGGAAAAATCTTACAGGTGGAAAGCATTTATGGCTAAGAAATAATGCATCTACTATGTTTAGCCAACTTGTAGATTCTACAGCTATTTTATCCATTTTATATATGGCGGGGAACCTGGGAAATAACGTTAACTCAGTAGCCACGCTCATTATCCTGATTCTTAATTCGTATTTGTTTAAATTTTTCTTTGCACTTTTTGATACACCTCTCTTTTATTTGGGAGTTAGGTTTCTTAAAGACTATGATGAAGACCCCTCAGGGCATTCATTATACGAATCTGAATAGCACAGGAGAATTGGTAAAAAGAAGGAAATTTATTTCAAAAAACATTTGCACTGAATAGGGTTTTGCCCCTATCTTTGTAATCCTTTCAAGAAAACGAAAATCGCTGGCCAAACAGAAGTTTAGTCAGCATTTTTTTTCTCTGAAAGTTAGTTCTTAGACATATTGAAGTATAGATCAGATTGTTTGTGCGAGCGAGAGCTTGTTCAATTTCTTGATGCAAATTTTTTGCATTTGATAATGACCAAGAGCGTAGGGTCGGCTCACAGAGTATATATAGAAGTATTTACAATGGAGAGTTTGATCCTGGCTCAGGACGAACGCTGGCGGCGGGCTTAACACATGCAAGTCGAAGGAGAAGGGAGGTGCTTGCACTTCCTGGAGACTGGCGGACGGGTGAGTAACGCGTAGATAACCTGCCTATACCTGGGGGATAACGTTTCGAAAGGGGCGCTAATACCGCATAATGCAGCGGGGCCGCATGGCCACAGTTGTTAAAGGTTTCGGCCGGGTATAGAGGGGTCTGCGTGCTATTAGTTAGTTGGTGAGGTAACGGCTCACCAAGGCGATGATAGCTAGGGGGTCTGAGAGGATGATCCCCCACACTGGGACTGAGACACGGCCCAGACTCCTACGGGAGGCAGCAGTGAGGAATCTTGCGCAATGGGCGAAAGCCTGACGCAGCCACGCCGCGTGCCGGAAGACGGCCCTATGGGTTGTAAACGGCTTTTGAATGGGAAGAACGCCCGGGGTTAGCCCTGGGGTGACGGTACCATTTGAATAAGCACCGGCTAACTCCGTGCCAGCAGCCGCGGTAATACGGAGGGTGCAAGCGTTGTCCGGAATCATTGGGTGTAAAGGGTGCGTAGGCGGGAGCCTAAGTCTGTGGTGAAATCTTGCCGCTTAACGGTAAAATGGCCATGGATACTGGGTTTCTTGAGTACAGAAGAGGCCGGTGGAATTCGTAGTGTAGCGGTGAAATGCATAGATATTACGAAGAACACCAGTGGCGAAGGCGGCCGGCTGGGCTGTAACTGACGCTGAGGCACGAAAGCGTGGGGAGCGAACAGGATTAGATACCCTGGTAGTCCACGCTGTAAACGATGTATGCTAGTTGTTGGCCTGCGAGGGTCAGTGACGCAGTTAACGCAGTAAGCATACCACCTGGGGAGTACGTCGGCAACGATGAAACTCAAAGGAATTGACGGGGGCCCGCACAAGCGGTGGAGCATGTGGCTTAATTCGATGCAACGCGAGGAACCTTACCTGGGCTAAATCCACAGTGTTACCTCCCGAAAAGGAGGGTCCCTTCGGGGCACTATGGAAGGTGCTGCATGGCTGTCGTCAGCTCGTGCCGTGAGGTGTTGGGTTAAGTCCCGCAACGAGCGCAACCCCTGTGGTTAGTTACCAGCACGTAATGGTGGGGACTCTAGCCAGACTGCCTACGCAAGTAGTGAGGAAGGTGGGGACGACGTCAAGTCATCATGGCCCTTACGTCCAGGGCTGCACACGTGCTACAATGGATGGTACAATGGGTAGCCACTGCGCGAGCAGGAGCAAATCCACAAAGCCATTCTCAGTTCGGATTGGAGTCTGCAACTCGACTCCATGAAGGTGGAATCGCTAGTAATCGCGTATCAGCAATGACGCGGTGAATACGTTCCCGGGCCTTGTACACACCGCCCGTCAAGCGATGGAAGTCAGGAGTACCTGACCTCGCCCCGGTAAGGGGTGCGTAGGGTAAGCCTGGTAACTGGCGCTAAGTCGTAACAAGGTAGCCGTACCGGAAGGTGCGGCTGGATCACCTCCTTTCAAGGAGAGTCCCCCAGTATTGACTGGGGTTACGGCGCTACGCTGCTTGCTCGTGGCAAACAATCTGATCTGTACTTTTTTGTTGATGGTGTACCCGGCGGGTACCTGCCCGCCGCAGCCGGCGAGAGCCGCCTGCAGCCGCGGCCTGCCGAGAAGGGGGCTTGTAGCTCAGGCTGGTTAGAGCGCACGCCTGATAAGCGTGAGGTCGGAGGTTCAAGTCCTCCCAAGCCCACAACAGTTGGCTTGT
This sequence comes from Chloromonas sp. AAM2, assembly GCA_004335635.1. Lineage (NCBI taxonomy): Eukaryota > Viridiplantae > Chlorophyta > Chlorophyceae > Chlamydomonadales > Chlamydomonadaceae > Chloromonas > Chloromonas sp. AAM2. The sequence goes on from QAXH01006377.1 coordinate 30,021, forward strand.
GACGGTTTGCCGGGTGGCAGGCTGGTTAGAGCGTCCCGACAAGTGTGTCGGGAAGGTCGGAGGGTCACCTCCTCCCAAGCCCACAGTGCGTAGAGGGGCTATAGCTCAGCTGGCTAGAGCACTGCCTTTGCAAGGCAGGGGTCCGGGGTTCGAATCCCCGTAGCTCCACAGTTTTTATGGTATTTAGTTGAAATTTTGAGGTGCAGGATGTAGTGAGCGGGTGATGTATCCCCTTGTTCTGCCACGTGAATGTACGGCAGCGTTGCTGCCTGACGCAGCCCCCGCCCGGCGGGGGAGTTCTTTGACATAATGAGCAATATAGCAATAGTAAAAGGTCTGATGCGGCGTAGCGAGTCTATGCCGCAGAAGATATAGTAGGGCATTTGTTCGTTCGCGAGCAAGTGATCTACGCCAAGGTAGCCGGGGCGGTTCGTCCCACCCCGGCCCACAATAAACCAATAACATGAATTACGAGTGTGTGTGTGCAGCCCAAGAGGCTGTGCAAGCCATATAGTAGAAGCAAGTTAAGGGCACACGGTGGATGCCTAGGCATACAGAGGCGATGAAGGACGTGTAAAGCTGCGATAAGCTGCGGGGAGCTGCATACGAGCAATGATCCGCGGATGTCCGAATGGGGCAACCCATCCGACACGATGTGTTGGATATTCCTACGGGAAGGCATACGAGGGGAACTGAAACATCTAAGTATCCTCAGGAACAGAAAACAATTCAGTGATTCTCCTAGTAGCGGCGAGCGAACGGGGAGCAGCCCAAACCGGGGCCCTACGGGGTCTCGGGGTAGTAGGACCTGCATAATCGCTGTCAGCTTAAGTCGAAACTGCCTGGAAAGCAGTCCCACAGAAGGTGAAAGGCCTGTAGGCGTACGGCGAGCGGCGTGGCGGGTATCCTGAGTAGCGCGGGGCAGGTGAAACTCTGCGTGAACCAGCCGGCACCATCCGGTAAGGCTAAATACATCTGTATGACCGATAGTGAACCAGTACCGTGAGGGAAAGGTGAAAAGAACGCCGAGACGGCGAGTGAAATAGTACCTGAAACCGTGTGCTTACAAGCGGTCGGAGTCCCGATTTATCGGGATGACGGCGTGCCTTTTGTATAATGAGCCTACGAGTTGCTCCTGTTGTGCGAGGTTAAGCCCCTAAGGGGTGGAGCCGCAGCGAAAGCGAGTCTGAAACGGGCGTGCAGTACAGCGGGGCAGACGCGAAACCACGTGAGCTATCCATGGCCAGGGTGAAGTGGGGGTAAAACCCCATGGAGGCCCGAACCGACGAGCGTTGAAAAGCTCCCGGATGAGCTGTGGATAGGGGTGAAAGGCCAATCAAACGTGGAAATAGCTCGTACTCCCTGAAATATATTTAGGTATAGCGTCTGGTTTTGTCTCTCCGGAGGTAGAGCACTGATTAGGCTAGGGGGCTTCACCGCCTACCAACCCTAGACAAACTCCGAATACCGGCAGAGAGCCACCAGGCAGTCAGTGGCGGGGTGATAACGTCCCGTCGCGAGAGGGAAACAACCCAGACCACCAGCTAAGGCCCCCAAATGTGTGTTAAGTTGCACAAAGAAAGTTGGGTTGCCCAGACAACTAGGAGGTTGGCTTAGAAGCAGCCATTCCTTTAAAGAGTGCGTAATAGCTCACTAGTTAAGCGGCCCGGCGTCGATAATACACGGGCATTAAACACGCTGCCGAAGCTGTGGTTCCCCTGAGCAATCGGGGGGAGGTAAGGGAGCATTCCAGGGGCGCAGAAGCGGAGTTGTGAGACTCCGTGGAGCCTCTGGAAGCGAAACTGTAGGCATGAGTAACGATAAGACGGGCGAGAAACCCGTCCACCGTAAACCCAAGGGTTCCTGATCAACGCTAATCGGATCAGGGTTAGTCGAGACCTAAGGTGTAGCCGAAAGGCGAAGCCGATGGCAAACCGGTTAAATATTCCGGTACCGGCTCCCGCGTTAAGCTAAGGCGTGACGCAGAAGTGACACTCCCGCGTGCTGACGAATGCACGTTAAAGGGCGTAGGCCGGGCAGCAGGCAAATCCGCTGCCCATTAAGGCTGACCCCCGACAGTACCCAGAGGCTGCGGCCAACGGGATAGTGGAGGTAAGCATGCTGCCGAGAAAAGCGTCGTAGTTTGTTGGAGCTGCTCGTACCCGAAACCGACACAGGTGGGTGAGGAGAGTATCCTAAGGTGCTCGAGTAATTCATGGCTAAGGAACTAGGCAAATTCGATCCGTAACTTCGGGAGAAGGATCCCCTCCGCCGCTTCGGCGTCGGGGGGCGCAGTGAAAAGGCCCAAACGACTGTTTACCAAAAACACATGTCTCTGCTAAGCCGCAAGGCGATGTATAGGGACTGACACCTGCCCGGTGCTGGAAGGTTAAAGAAGGGAGTTAGCTTCGGCGACGCTTTCGACTGAAGCCCCAGTAAACGGCGGCCGTAACTATAACGGTCCTAAGGTAGCGAAATTCCTTGTCGGGTAAGTTC
>QAXH01006378.1:0-14393 GCA_004335635.1 Chloromonas sp. AAM2
AGCTACCACGCGGCATGGCCTTCTGTATGCAGTATCTCGCTGCTACCATTCAACTGGCCGGCTGCCGTCAAGCCATTTCGCTGGGCCGGCCAACCGTCCCAACAAAACTCGCCCGTTCTGCTCGCACAGTGTCCCTGATTTCCTGCTGATTTAGCAGGGCTCCTATATGGGTCTATGACGCAGGGCTGCATACTCGCTTTCCGGGCAGGGGGCGCCTCCGGCGCCCCAGAATTCTTCCTTGATTGTTTTAATAATATAGATGTACATGCAAATCCAACAAAACATGCGCAATCAGTTGTTAGACTGCCAGCGGCTTCCGGTCCAAACAGGTGGACAGACAATGCACTGTCCAGCATGCGCCGTTTTGTAGGAGTTAGCACCAGGGTACAGTGACGTGCCGATTTCCGATTGTCCCAGTATCCTATTTAGCACATAGCCTTTTGTGATTTGGCTGGACTCTGGGTGACATGGCTGGAGGTGCCCAACGGGCCTGCCCGGATTTGGCATCAAGTCTTACAAAAATAGGCCTCCGCGTACTGACATCTCAACAACAAATGAAAGCCCCAGCCCTTCTGCAAACTCGTCCACTGTAGCACGCTCTGCTGCCCACCTCTCAGCCCTTGCCACACAGGTGCGGTGCTCCACAGCTTTGTTCGGGAGCCCCAGCAGCATCCACGAGCTGCACGTCAGCCTTCGGCTTTGAGGGCCTGTGAGGATGCCCTAAGCGTGCTTGCTCAACAGACCACTATCAGAGGCTAATTAAGGGCCAATGTTGCACATGAACATGTGGAAGTTGCACTCGCACCTTAACTCCACCATATTGCAGTCTAGGGTTTACGGTTAGGGTTAGGAGTCAGGACCTCGTTAAGGTGCCGCGGAAAAGCCCCAACATGCATTGATTCTCAACAATGAAGTCCCACAAGAGGTTCCCGGACAATGGCAGTGCCAGTTAGTACAAAAGCCTGGATACCCGGAACTCTGGACTAATTGCGTCCGGGCATACGCCCGGACAACGCCTCCTGGCTTCCGGATTGAGTCACCGGACTGCACATTGGCCATGATTTCCGGGTCCCGGACGAGATGAAGTCCCCTGGTTAGCACGCGATATCTGTCAACATGGAGGTCATGTGATTGTTTGTGATGGGGATGGTGAAGGGCCTGGACAGAGGAGCTTTTCGCGAGTTCAGAGCCTCTCTGTCAAAGTGCTGCAAGCAACTTGTGAACTTTTCCAAACGACTTTTGTGTTGCGCAAGGAACAGCCTTTACACATAATTGTCCGACACATTCAGAATGTGTAGGGTGCACAGATCTTGCATAAAAAGAATAAAATCCCTCATAACCTACATCCGCTCACTCTCTCACTCAGAGATGTCATTTACGTAACAGAGGCATCAGTAAAGAAATATTTTAAGTATGCCTCACCAGGCATGATGCAATTTTACATGGCAGCACTACAGGCTGCAACAGCAGGACAATGCACACGGGCACACACATACCCAGAGGCAAACGTGGACATGCCATGTAATTACGAAGATGGTGGCAAGGACACCACTCGAGGCACCATCCCACTCTACTAGTACCGGCAACTAAAGGACACACTACCAGTACCGGCAACTACAGGACACTCCACTAGTACTAGCAACTGCAGAACACACTGCTAGTACTAGCAACTGCAGCACACACTACTAGTACCGGCAACTACAGGACACACCACTAGTACTAGCAACTGCAACACATGTAATCAAGCAATTACAGCGTAAGCGCTCAGCTGTAACTTGATCGATCCTAGAGCTTCTGGTTCAGACGGAAGAAATCATTATGGCTGATTCAAGTCCGACCCTAACTGGTCTCGTGTGAATAGCACACATGTGGCTTGCAACTGGGATGCATGCGTCATTGAAATTGATGGCAATGGAAGGCCTGTTCCACATTGCCATCAAAGCTGGCCAGCCCGTATGAGCAAGCACAACGTGTAAAAATACACCCCAGTCACCACATGGTGCAAATCGAGTTCAACAGTGACAGGTCCTATCAACTGCAAAACGGCCAGAAACCATTCGATAATCAGACTGGGCTGTGAGCAAATGCTGAAGAAAGGAAACCGACATAGAAGCATGTTGGTTCAACCGTCGCTGTGTTGGTTCAGATACCCGCCTTGCTTGCCCGTACTCGAAGAATCAAGCATTTGTTGCACTTCTCTGCTCAAGCCATCAGCAGTACTCAAGCCAGGCAACTAGCGGCGCTTCCGGGAGTGCAACCAACACTGGCCATGGAATGAAAACCTCGAATTAAACCCATGGAGGCTAGCCCTATAGTTACTAGCCCCCAATCATACACTCACATTCCACGGCAACAAAGTCAAGCTGTTACCGTGCACGTGCTGATGCGCTTCCAGGGCTAGTGCTGCGCTCAGCGCTATGAGGAGCCTGACTGGACCCTGCTCGACGCCACAACCGACGATACAACTGCTTGCCGGCCGGCTGTATCCCCTCCTCCTCTGCTTCCCATACATCCTCTCCATGGCTGTCTTCCTCAACCTCCACGTCTTGCTCCTCTCTCCCTTGCGCCTGTGATGGAGCACTTGCTCGTCTGCTGCTGCTTGCTGGCCGTTGCCTCAGACGGTTGGGCGATCCGTTGGATGGGCGGTTACTGCCAACCGCTGCCCTTGCCTCGCCCCTTGCAACCGCCCTGCCAGCACTTGCACCACCAATGCCGCTGGCTGCAGCCGGCATGCGTTGCCTCACACCGGCCCTCATCGGTCGACCAGTCGGCCGCCGTGCTTGTGCCGACCTCGGCCCTCCGTGCGCTGCTTCAAGCGCATCTACCAGTGCATGCAAGTGTAACTGCCCTGGCGTTGTATCCAACCGATTAACCGCCCACGTGATCTGTGCCGCAGCGCCTGTGTCCATCTCAGCTGCTTGGGCCACCGCCGCAGTGACTATATCATTGAGTGTTGAGGCGTCCAAACGGTGTCCAAGGGTAGCTAAGGATGACAAAACCTTGGACACGTGCACAGCTTGGCAGTTGGGCAGGGCTGCTCTCAGCTGTGTCAAGAAATGGTTGGTCCAGTCCGGGCGAGGGACTATACCCAAGGCGGCTAGACCGCCTATCATAAGGGTTAGGCTCTGAGCGGAGAAACTGCCAAAAACGTGCAGGGCTTGGGAAGAGGCATTCAGGTAGCGCTCAGCAAACGCAGCGGTAGGCACCTGCAAAACAGCACAGAAAAAGCATGATGGCATGATCAAGCATTGTACATTGCAGCATTTCAGCCACATGTGATAGTCTTGCAGTGTGCGATTGGCATGACTCCCGCTACGTTTGCTGCAGCACGAACATATGCCCCCCGCCCATCGCGCGTACACCTTGCAATTGCATCCAGATGACGTAACTGCCATACTTTCAGGGTATTGCCTTCTGATAAACAAAAAACAAACTCAGAATGGGGATTGCCTCCTTATAAACAAAAACCAAACTCAGAATGGGGCGTGCAGTACCCTCACCTCTTCCACCGCCGCCAGCGACCAGATGAGCCTAGCGAGTTGGTCGGCTGAACACATCACCAGCTGCGGCGCCAGCGCACGAGCGAACCCCTCCATCCACTGTCTAGAGGGGCGGCGCCGGAGCGAGCCAAACGCCCACATGATCTCGCACAGCGGCTCGGTGGGCATGTGTGCCATGCGCTGCAAAAGCTCCTCCTCGTATGCCTGCCACCAGCTGGGGGTGGGAGAAGCCTGGAAGACACGAACAATCGAGATACCGATGATGTTAACGATAATGCAAAGAAAATAAGCAAACAATGCGGTGGGAAAAGCCCAGGAGGCAGGACATGGCAGAAGCACTTGACATGGTGTACGTACAAACTACTATACCTGCCCTGCAGATACAAACTGCACTTGTCCTCCCACCTGATGGACGCTGATTGCCCATCCAACCTACAAATGCCTATCCACTCAAGAGTGCTTGCTGGTTCTCTAAGTAGCTGCTAACCACATACCACGCGTCCCTTTTTTACAGTGGTCCCCATAAACCTCAGAACTTAGTCTGCTCACCTGCAGTACGCTGAGCGCCCACCCGACCTCCGCCAGTTGCGGTGAGCTGCAGTGTGTGCGCATCTGCGGCAGGCACCCGCTCAGCAGCTGCTGCAGCACACAGGGTGCCACCGCCCCGGGAGCGGGGCCCAGCAGGGCGAGCGTGCGCAAGAGGGCAGCGGACTGCAACACAACACATGACAGACATGGCTATGGCGTGATCGTGACAGCATGGGCAAAAAAGGAATTCACAGACATACAAGCAGCTGCTCATCACTCAATGTATCAATATGAAGGAATATGCAGAGCTCTCATGAAGCAACCAACGTTGATTAAGGCCTACAAAGCTGGGGGATCATCGTCTCTTTAACTTTCTTGCCAAAGGGGACTTCACCTTCACCTAACAGGCGACTAACATCCATACCCCAAAATAGAGGGATCAGCTCCTGTCCACATAGTCTTACCTGCGGGCCGGTAAAGCATCCGATGCGCGCTGCGGCCTGCCTCAGAGCACACTGCAGCCATGCTGCAGAGGGCGCCACACCCCATCGTGCCAGAGCCATAAACAGCTCAACCACCCTGTGTGCTGCCGCCACCGCAGACCGGGGAGGTGAAACCACCGCCCTGCCCGCCAGCCCATCACCCGCGCTTAAGCCGTTGCCGCCGCTGATGTTGTTGGCGGGCCTTGAAGGCGCAACCATTGTCCCCCCTTGCGACGCATCCCCAACCCCACTGTTGCTGCTTGCCTTGCCGGCAAGCAACAATCCGAGACTTGATGGTGCGACGACCAACCGTTTGGGTGGCTTGCTGCTGTCCCTGTCCTTGGCACGTGTGGTTGTGGCTGAGGTTGCTGTATGCGCCGTCGGCCCGCTCGTCCTGGCCAGCCCCCTGCCACCACCGCCACCACCACCCAGCCTGACGCCACCGGCCAATGCATCACCATTGCTACCACCAACGCCACTGTTGGCAGCAGCTGCCTGCTCCCATATCTGAGTGAACACTTCCTGTGGGTCTGTAGCTACAAGGACAGAAAGGATTGCTTTGGCTTCATCTCGCGTCCAAGCGGGACACGATGCAGGCTGCAGCCCCCGCAGCTCGTGAACCGCATGCAGTAGTGCGCCGGTGCGCATGCCTTTGGCTGCAGGCAGCGACCTGACTTGCTGCACGTGGGCCTGCATCAACTGCTGTATTCTAGCACTTAGAGGAGCAGCCTTGAGAAGGTGCAAGCGCGCAGCAATGGCAAGTAAGTCTCCGGCTGCACTGCCGACTAGCTGCACCTCCAGCTCGCTTAACACTGCTGCCTCGTGGCTGCTTCCAGTAGAAACGTCTGGAAGCGCCCTAGAAACGGCCGTGGCCTTGGCTGCAGGCTTGGTGTTGTACACTGAGGTGGTTGTGGATGAGCCTGACAGCTGTTTCTGTAGGGCCCAGGCTGCAGCTGTGGCGGCTATTTCTGCCCCGTTGATAGCTGAGTTAAGCCAGGCGGGACTAGGGGTGGGGTTGGCAGTAACCCTGCATGCATCCTCTGCCAAGCGCAATGCCATTGCCAGGTGATGTGGGCTGATGCGAGCTAGCTGGGGCTGGGTGGATGTATACCATGCTGCAATCCACTCTGGAGGGGGCAGGCGGTGCATTTGGTACAGTGCATGGAGCAGTTGGACTTTCTCTGCGCCTGAGAGGGTGGGATGAGTGACACGGGTGTGTGAGGCGGTTTCGGCAGCTGCGAGGAAGCTGGGCGGTGCGCGGCTGGGGCCGGTGTGCATGGATGTGCTGTGCAGGAGGTGGACCAGCTGGACTGGCGGCAGCTGGGCCAGCCGCGGTTGCAGCAGCTGCAGCAGGTGCAGGAGCGGGTGCAGCTGCTGTTGGTCACTGGTCTGATCCTGACTGCTGCTTGATTGAGACCTCTGCTGTTGTCGCTGCTGCTGGGACCGTGCTTTGCCATCCGCTGCTGTCCTGAACAACCGTTGCTGCTGTTGCTGCTGCTGCTGCTGCTGATTCAGTTGGCCAGGGCTGGCTGGTAGAGGACTGAGAGCAGAGAGCCCTCCAAGCACCGCTTGCATGTCGGACAGACTCATGTTCGTCACATGGGGTGCAGCACGTGCAGCAACAGCATGCGCCAATGCATGCACGCAGCTCTGCCATTCTGCAGCTAGCTGTGCCTGCCTTTCCACAGCCTCGTGTTCACCCAACCCTGGCTGGCCATGTGCTGTGACGTCGCTACCGGCTGATGTCTGGATCCCTACCAGAGGCCTCCTGGCGTCCAGAGATGGTAAGATTGCTGCCAGCTGCACCAGCGCTGCACATGATAGATGCGGCGCCAGCGCAGTCAAGCGCTGCATGCACAGGTGTAACCACTGCCCACGTGCCAGGCGTGGGTCAGTTACCAAGGCGGTTACAAGTGTGACCAGGTGGTTGGCATCGTGTAAGGCAACGGTTTGTGCAATGCGGTGTAGGGCGCGATGGGTGGGTGGGCGGGGAGTCCGCACGCCAAGGCATAACGCGGCAGGGAGGGCGAGGGCAAGGGTTCGGGCGTCCATGTGCGGCAGCGTGGCGCGTAGGGTGAGGGCGCATGCTGACCGCCATGGGGGGCGAGGCAGGCGAGGCTCAGGGCTAGCAGTCACGCCGGCTGCCAAACCATGCAGCAAACGTGCAAGCGTGAGGGGGCTGAGATACCGGAGGCTGGCGTGTGGCCCAGCAGCCGCGGTTGCACGGCGAACGATGCATGCACGCTGATTTCGCCGCGCCACTCGACGCAAGAGCTTTAATCCCAAGGTCACAGGGAGCCCGGTCTTGTCGTTTGCAAGGTCTTGAAAGGTAATAGATGATGCTGTGATGGCATGCCCGTCGCCTGCCGTGGCTGACACGCCAACAGGACTCGCATGGCTGGTCGCGGGCGTCGGGCTACGGGATGACAATGCCATGCCAAGCCCAAGACTGCTTGTCCCTGCTGGTCCGGTGCCCATGCTCTGTAGTGGCCTTGTTCGAACAGCCACCATCATGGTCAGCTTGTGGCGTGGAACCAGCTGCCATGGCTTTGCCCTGCTGCTGGTTGGCTTTGCAGGAGCTTGAAAGGATCTGATTGATGACGTTGCTGTGCTCTGAGTGGCGTGGGATGCCTCTGCTTTGGCATCAGCACGTTGAGCTGGTGATGTTCTTGTTGGTGGCCTGCTGTGAGAGTTGGTTGGGTAAGCCTCGGCCCCGCCACATGCATAGTGCTGCATCAGCCAGCACGATGCCTGTACTGCAGATCGTACTAACCGCTCATCCACTACATGACCCAGCTGAGAGAGCGTCCACATGAGGCTGGACAACTGTACCGCAGTGTAATGGCCGTTTCTGACCGCCTGTGCACATGTCTCCATGACAGACCGGGCCCATGGCTCCGGAACCGCCACCTCTGCATGGAGCAGGCCTTGCAGCATGTTGCAAACGCCTTGTGGTGACATGTGGGGCACGTGCTGCTCAGAAGCTGCGAAGAACGTGGCTGACCATGTGGCCGTGGGTGTGTGGCCTAGCTCTCCTAATGCCCACATAGTGTTGGCTAGCGATTGAGGGAAGGCGTAGTGAAGGGTGGATGCTGACTGACTCAAAAGGTCAGCCAGCCATGCATGGGTGCCATGGCTCAAAGGGAGTTTGAGAGATGCCATGGCCCATAGGGACTGTGAGATGTGATGCTGCTCACAAGCAGCTGAAGCTGCTGGTACTGCTGTAGGTTGCATAGGCGCATTTGTCAGCACCGATGCTGGCTTAGTGGGTGCTGTCAACCGCTTGGCTGCTGCTGCTGGCTTAGTGGTTGCAGCTCGCTGCTTGGCTACTGGTGTTGGTGCTGCCGGCTTAACTGATGCAGTTGGCTGTGAAGCATGCTGAGATGGTTCGATGTTGTGTCGTGTGCTCAGAGACGCTGTGAAGTGGGTACACCTGCAACATGCATGCTAGAAGATCAGTGTAATGCACGGCCACAGGGGCATGCCTGCATAGTAACCTGGGTGAAAAGCAGAGTGAAATCCGCTGGGCTGGCTTGCCCTATCGCATGCACCCCTGGCGCCCTCACCGCAATCACAAGCACGATCACAATTCTGTTTGCCCCTCGCACCACCCAGCATGTTGACCACATTACTCAAGATACTCACCAAGCAGCCGGCAACTGACAGCATTGTTATTTATGACCGTGCCACTCACCAAGCAGAGAGCAGTTGAGGTGAAGGTCTGGTCTTCAGCTTGCCCAGTGCCCACATGCTGTTGGCCAGGGACTGCTGCGAAGCTACACCCAGACACAGCTCCGTCTCGCGTTGTAATGCTGCCATGTACGGTTTGGGAGGGCTGAGCCTGAGCTTGGCAAGCGCCCAGAGTGTGACTGAAAGCTCCTGGGAAGTGTACTGACGCCGTTCAACTGCCTGTCCGAGAATAGGTGCCTGGTGAAGCAGCGCCATGGATGCTGAGCAGAAGCGGCGTTGCCATCTGCGCTCGGCATGTCAGGATTGCATACTAACACGTATACACAACAGCGATCAAGTTCTACTGTTTGACTCAGGCTGACACCAGCCGCTCAGCCCATGTGCTTCTGATTCACTCTCTTGTATCTGGAATTGATTGTTTTTTCCGCTGAAAGCACTGCCTGGCTTGCGCACACCTGCAGCTGGCTTTGTCAGAAAACATCAACTGCCTGCTTCTGGTGTTTGACTGGTTTGCTGTTGCCAATGTTTTGCTGTTGGTTGCGAGCACAGATCAAAGCACCCACCTGGCTCCCGGACGCAGCCGCAACACAGCTAGATTCCACAGGACATACGTCAGACAGCTGGGGTCCGCTGCAACAGCCACAGCCATGCCGCCACCGTTATCTGTCATGGCGTGTGAACTGCATGGTTCATTTGCAGCTGGTGTGCTGTGTTGTCCATGCTGTGCATGCACGGGCACACTGGCGTCCTGGAAGCCGTTGAGTGCATGGTGGGGTTGAGTGTAGGATGCCTGCTGTGGCTGCGTTCCATGCGCATGCGCTGTGGCCACAAGGGCAGGCTCCAGGGATGTGGCAGCCCATGCCGCGCATGAACGCAGCGCATGGCATGCTTGAGCTGCTAAAGACCCTGTCTGGCTTGCAGCAAGCTCTGAAGCTGGGTTACCGAGGCTAGCGAAGGACATGGTGCGTTTGACTGGCTTGACATGCCACTGCCTTAGTCGCTTGCCATGCGGTGCTGCAGCCTGCTGCTGCAGCTGCTGCTGCTGTTCATGTGATGGTGTGGTTTGGTTCAGATGGTTGCAGAGCACGGCACATGCCCAGCACAGTAAACCGATCTGGGATGGAAGCAGAGATGATGCAGAGCTGGGGTCAGATTGCATGCGCCATGTGATGGCACAGCAGACTTTGGCATAAGCACCTGCATCATAATTTGATTCTGGTGTGGTTGCGAGTTTGGGAACAGCATGATGCGCTGTGTTTGCTTGGCTGTGGTGGGCAAGGCTGGTCAGCAGCTGTGCTGCAGCGTCTGCAGTCAGGTGAGCTGTGGACAGTTCTAAAGCATCTGCAGCCTGGAGGGAGAGGGAGAGTTGGAGCAAGGAGACAGGTGTGATGTCTGCAATGTTGCAAACTGCCTGTGTGGGCACCAAATGCTGGAAATCCCATGCACGCCAATCCTCCTGCGCCGCCTCCGCTGGTAGCAGCTCCCATTGACCGTGACCGGGAACAAATACAGCTGTGCGCTCGTGCTTGCCATGCAGTCGCCGGGGCTCGTTGCTGTCGTCCTTGTCATCTTTGGGCCGGAAACAGGGCAAGACGTTGCTGGCCGCTGTGCATATCAGCAGCTGTTGCGCATAGCTGCGGCTCTGAATACCCAGCTGAGCATTCAATCGAGCCATATCCGCCTACAATGCATCGCCCATGCATCGTCATTGGCTCATGCATGCTAGACGCAAGGGCGATCTCCATTGCGGCGGAAAAGCGCAAGCTGACGGAGACACTGCACAGCCGTACCTGAGGAGCGCTGCACGGCCCACATGACGTTGGTTGTACTCTGGCCGAGCAATCCGCGTTGGCGAGCCTGCAGGCCGAAACCAGGTGACACAAGTATTGGTTGAAACCCTGTGCAGACAGTATAGTTCACGCTCAATAGCAAGTGTACTCACCTAATATCAAGAGATGACAGGGCCCCCGCGATCGCCACTCCTGCCAAGCTGTGCATCGCTTCACGCTACCATGTGTATACTTGATCATACAAACGCAAACTCAAGCTCAAGCACGGACTGAACACACGTCCATTTGCAGGGGCATCAGCCTTGCCACTGCAAATGTGGCACAACCGAAAGTGCATCAGACCGTTTCACAGGTCAATGGTCAGCCAACATCTGACTGCCAAGCTCGGGATATGGCAGGTAAATGGTCAGGAAACTGGTCGCAGAAGCTAGCAGCTGCCTGACAAGCTTTGCCTGCTGATGGTTAAACGCCTGCTGATGGAACTGCCTGCTGTGCCTTTAAATTGTAGTGCAGATCTTTTCACGCATTCGTGTGCAGATGATGTGCTTTCCAATTGCAGTACATGTACACGCGTGTGTTACCCTGCAACTGGACCTGGATGGAGTGATGATTATGCATAGGGTTTGGGCGTAACAGACTGTGACGTGTTTTCCGACATTGCGCCATCCGACAACCATCGGCAGGCAGGACAGACACATACGCACTCCACATAGAAACTGCATCTGCATCATCGTATACAGAATGGCGCACGCAAGCCAAGCGAGTCTGCGGCGTGTGGGCACATGCATGCGACAGACCGCCGTCCGGCCGTGCCGCCCAGCTCGCTTTGGGCGCATTCGCGTAGCCATCCATGCCTCAATTGCTGAGGCCCGCCCAGGAGTCACCAAGCTGGGCTTTGCTGGGCTAGGCATCATGGGCGTTCCCATGGTTCACAATCTCATGAAGGTCAGTCAGACCAGCCAATCCAGCCCAAGGGCTCTCGTCATTTGTCTCAGCACGCTATGATCATGGCTTGTCCTTTGGGTTTTAACGATGGCTGGTCTGCATCGTTGGCCTAATCTGGACTCAACACTCACAGCACACTCACAGCACACTCACAGCATACACAAACACTTCTGGAAAACAGGAGGAAAAGGTCCACTGGGAATGCTGAGACCAGCCAGGGCATTAACAGTTAGGAAAAGTTCACACCATTGCACAAGCCTTTCAATCAGGATCTGAGCCATGTGGAGCCTTCGCGCGGTATTCAGATGTAGTGATGAGTGGGTTAGCCAGAGCGTCCTGTCACTTCAATGAGCGGAATGACGTGTCACACCCTATTCTCCAGAGGCATTGCCTCATACACCATGCTGTCATGCTGTTCTTTCCATTCCCAAATAAAATCGGTTGCTCTTTGGTCTTTACCGACCAGCATTGCATGCTCCTGTCATGTGCTTCCTGAGACACCCAACAACCGACCCCTGGCACCCGACAAGCAATAATGCAAACCAGTGACGCAGCAACTTGCAACCTATCTCTGTCCTGGTTGTGTCCTTTGACCTGTGTTCGTCACCGAACGTTTTCACTGAAGCCCATACCACGTGTGCTCTCTCAGGCGGGCTACGAAGTGCATGTTTGGAATCGCACCCCCACCAAGGCTAAGGAACTGGAAAGCGCTGGGGCGAAGGTAGGGTCTTATCCCGTTTCGTATCCTCTGACAGCTTCCCTGGTGTTAACACACATACATAGGATGTGAAAGGAAGGGGTGTGTGCATGTGTGTGCACGGGGAATGGACTGGGGCGCGGCAGGAGCGTTGGAAGGGGATAGAAGGCAACCTGTTGTTGGCAGTGCACACATAGACCGGCCACCGCCCCCTTATTGTATGGGACTGCATGTGTCTGCCGCCCCTTTTTGCTGCCCCTCTGTTGACGCACGTCTGTCGCCCTTTTCTCAGCAGACACATGCCCAATGTCCAACTCCAATTCTTCCAACCAGTGCATTACTGCCTGCATTGCTGCATTACTGTCTGGCCAGTACTGTCCTTTTTGGTCCTTCCGGTTTGCTTCCACCCCCAAGGGTCTGGCTGTGTTACACTTTACAATGGCTCTCAGCAACGCATCACGAAAACCCGGTAGTGACGCTACCCGGTAGTGTTTATCTGGTAGTGTTTATTTGGTGCTGTTAACCTTAAAACGTACATGAAAAAAAGATTGCCAAAAGTTTGCCAACAAACGCTACAAAACTGACTTGAAACCTCTTGATTATCAGGGGAATCTCTTTGAGTATCAGGCGACAAACACATCTTTGCTTTTGCTGCTTGCTCGCCCTGCCAGGTTGCCTCCACCCCCAAGGATTTGGCTGCCGCTGCGGACATCACGTTCGCCATGCTGGCAGATCCTCCCGCTGCCCTGGCAGTGGCCTTGGGCAAGGACGGCGCCGTGCATGGTAAGCCACACCCGGCAGGCTGGCTGAGTTTATCATCGTTGTTTATCATCTGGTCATTATTATGGCTCTAATGGTGGGCGTGGGGAAGGAAGGGGCAGTGCATGGTATGATCCACACATGAGGGTTTGCACGGGGGTGCACTTATAGCTTATGATCCCGCTTATGATGCACTTGTAGCTTATGATCCCGCTACACGTTATGTGATGACTTGTTCAATGTCCTGTGATGGCACTTTGTGTTTTCCGTTGCTGCTTTGTACAGCTTGATGTTCAGCGAATGTTATAGGTTCTGCCGGTCACGAGCCTTGCACCTTCTGCACTTGCAACCTAATCATCGATGCCGCGGATTTAATTCATGCAGGTCTGCAGCCTGGCCAGGGATGCATTGGCATGCATCTTGTAACCAAATGTAAGTAAAATAGTTTGTATTGATCTACGTACGGCCGATTTGGCACATGACTCATGCAGGTCTGCAGCCCGGCAAGGGCTACATAGACGTTAGCACTGTGGACGCAATTACCTCGGTGGCGGTGGCGGAGGCAGTCAGGGCCAGGGGGGCTGGGTATCTGGAGGCGCCGGTGTCCGGGTCAAAGAAACCAGCGGAGGACGGGCAACTCATCTTTCTCACAGCAGGTGAAAGGCATACCTCATGCCGATTCATTGTATGTGGCTCAGTGAACTCAAACAACCACATATTTCAACGTCCATCATTGTGTTATGCATGACCGACAACAAGGGCGGTACGGCTGGGCGGCTTTAGGCCTACAAGGTCGGAGGGAGTAGGCTTTAGTCCTCAATAGGTCTTCCATGTTGAGTTTGTTGTCTTGTCCTCATTTTCTTGAGTGTGTGACATGTGATGGCTTTAGGTGTGGGTATGTAGTTAGGCAAATCGAGAGTTAGGACGCAATGGCATGCGTATATTTATGAGGGTCGTGACTTTACGGTCAAAAGCCCCTGCATGCCATAAGGAGTTTCTGCGTTCGGTGTATTGCCATGCTTCACTGCTGCAGGTGATGAGGAGCTGTACAAGGCCGCCAGCCACCCGCTGGGCGTCATGGGCAAGGCCAGCTTCTTCCTGGGCGATGTGGGGGCAGGCGCAAACATGAAACTGGTGAGATGATGGCCTTGACTGAGATTGGTGTGAGCACAGCCGGTGTCTGACTTTGTTAGAAGCGATGGAATCGCGCTTGCTGCTAAACCAAGCGTAACATGAGGATGCTACAGGTAATGCTGGGGCAGGAAAAACCATGAAACTTATGCGGGGTGCTGCTTGGAGTCAAGATGGGTTGCAGGACTTGTGATGTCGCCCCCAAGGCAACATGAAGCTGGTGAGAAACTTGCCCAATGAGAAAGGCGTTAATCACATCCCACTGCCACAAGCAGTGGTTGTCTTTTTGCTGAAGATTTTTGGGGGAGGTGCATGGATTGCGATTTGGGGATGTGTGGGTTGCATGAAACGTGATGACGCTCCAGTCGGCAAGGTCACGCCCTAGGCAGCCACAGTACCGGTTAGTCTTTGCCTTCATACTTTTCATGCTGAGTTTCTGTGCCTGTTTCCTTCCCAGGTCGTGAACATGATCATGGGCAGCATGATGGTGGCATTCTCTGAAGGAATGTCACTGGCGGACAAGGTGAGGCGTCAAGGTCATAAATTTTGTTACATCAGGGAAGCCGTCACGGGACACGGGATGGCATGTGTGTCAGGTCAGGTCATGATGAAATGTGTTGATGTGTAATGCTTGCATTCGGCGCGCTATTCCACTGGCAGGCAATGTGAAGTGTTTGAATGTGTGCATATCACGTATGTCAATTCAAAGGTGGTGCATCAAGTGCAAACAATCAGGTCTCGGTTCACACTAGAAGGTGACAGGCTGTCAAGGACTTGGCAAGTGCCTTGGGGTGTGCACAGCCCTGTGGAGCGTGCACAGCCCTGTGGAGCGTGCACAGCCCTGTGGAGCGTGCACAGCCCTGTGGAGCGT
>QAXH01006378.1:14591-26915 GCA_004335635.1 Chloromonas sp. AAM2
CTGTGGAGCGTGCACAGCCCTGTGGAGCGTGCACAGCCCTGTGGAGCGTGCACAGACCTGTGGAGCGTGCACAGCCCTGTGGAGCGTGCACAGACCTGTGGAGCGTGCACAGACCTGTGGAGCGTGCACAGACCTGTGGAGCGTGCACAGCCCTGTGGAGCGTGCACAGTCCTGTCAAATGCCTGACACATGCAAGGAAGCAGACACACCTGACAAGCTGACCAGCTGAGAATGTGTGCCATCACGTGATGACTTGCGGGTGTGCATCAAGCCAGTGTTAAATTGGCCATCACGGTCTGGTCCTAATTATTATGTGTTTCGATTGTTGCCGCATCAATTGCTGCCTTTGCTGCACCAGTTGTGATTAGAAGTCATTTGGCATCGTGACCATGTGGCACGTCTGAATGCAGGCATGACTGCTGCAAACGTGTCTGGTGTGCAAGCCACTGCTGCGTTCTTGTGGTCTGGTCTAGTTTGTTGTCTGATTGCTGTTACATGGCTTGTTGTTGCATGCAGGCTGGTCTCAAGCAGGAGGACCTCCTACAAGTGCTGGGCCTGGGTGCCATCGCCGCCCCCATGTACGCCATGAAGGGTCCGGCCATGGTCAAGGGCATGTACCCTCCCGCCTTCCCGCTCAAGCATCAACAGAAGGACATGCGGCTGGCCCTGGCTCTGGGGTGAGTCTGTTGTTGATTGGTTTGTTGGTTGCTTCATTGGTTGCTTCGTTGCTTGCTTTGGTTTTGTTTGTTTGAATGGATGGATGGCCCTTGCTCTGGGTTGAGTGGTAAGTGTCTTGCTGGCAATCACACATTCACGTGTTTTGCACAACTGTGTGTGCTTGATGAAGAAGTGTGTCGGCAAGGGCGCCGAAGGACATGCGGTTGGCGCTGGCACTGGGGTGAGTTTTAGCCTGCTCGCTTGCTTTCTTGTCTGAATGATGCCTGATTAATTGCAGGGTCTCGTTGTGGCTGCTTAATTCTGTGCAAGGGCTGTCACAACGATCCAATGTCCAGGCTTCTTCTTGTCATTCACACGTCACGTGCTTTGCAAGTTCTGTGTAATATATTGCGCCAAGTGAAGGGCAGTCCTACTGTTAAGTTACGCGTTCGCTTGCTTTGCACGTTCTGTTCAGCCGTGTCAAGCATAATAGGTTCAACTGGCAGTGTGTGGTACATTATGATTAAGCACTTGTGCCCTTGCCCCTCACTTGGCTTTTTGTGATCATTTTATCCTGTGTTCCTGTATTCTTTGCAGTGAGGAGCTCTTGCTGGCCATGCCTTTGCTCTTTGCCTCCATGCTTACTCCATACAATTATTGTATACTTTGTTTTTTGTTTGTTTCCCTTTGCAGTGAGGAGCTACTTGCCTTTGCTCCTTGTCCTTATTAATACGGCTCATCCATGCTCTTCCTGTCTGTTACTGAATGCAGTGAGGAGCTCTTGCTGGCCATGCCCGTAGCTTCTGCCGCCAACAGCCAGTATCTCAAGGCTCGCGCCCTGGGCCTGGAGGACAAGGACTTCAGCGCAGTGCTCAAAGTGGTCATGAGCCAACACCAGCAGGAGTAAACACCTCACATTCAGTTGGCGGCAGGCTTTGGTGACAGCCATCTTGCAACGGCCATGATGCATAGCCCGGGTTTTGTTCGTTCAACCTTGTCCAGGCCTGGCCATGCTCGCCGTCACCAAAGCAAACAGGCAGAACAAACAGGCAGAAGACAGTGACTTCAGTGCAGCGCTTAAGATTGCTGTGTTTGTGTAACCCAGACAGTGAACACCCGACCATTCCGCCATCTGGGTTTGTGGGGATATCAGCCAGTAAGCCCTGTATACAGAAGTGAGCAGAACCGGCTAACCAGAGCAAGTTGTGGGCACACAAAGGCATTGAGGTTCATCTGGCTTCTTGCAGCGGTCAAAACGAAAGAAGTTTGCCAGTTCTGGGACAATTCTTGTGAGGTATCCAGTTCCACTCTGTCTGCTTTGAAGTGGTACAGCAACAGGATGTGAATAGTGTCCTACCACGGTATGGAATGAATAATTTTGGTGGATGGCCGCACTGCAACAACCGCACACACCACAGGATACACAATTACACTTTACAACACCACACTGGTGCCTGGCGATATTCCCAGATATTGTCCCAGATCCGGCAAACTTCTTTTTTTTGTCAGGCTGTCTGTCTGCCTTTCCCGCCTGACTTTTTGCAACGTGCACGTTGTGTGTGGCCCGCCTTACCGGAGTGGGCAGGCTTAGCAGTGCTGGCGCCCTAAGCAAACCATTGGTACCCAAACGCTCATTAGCACAAGTAGACATGCAAAAGTCGACAGGACAGGCTCTATGTCTTTGGCTCTGCATGGTAGTCATGATGCTCTCTTGTGGGCCGCGCTGGTTCTGTGTCTGCATACAGTGCCATGCTTGCCCTCTGCAAGTGTGGCTCAAAGAACGATAGGCACATGACGTTTGATTGCCATTATGGGCGGTGACGCTCTCTCGGCATTGTGCATGTACGATGGGCTGAGTGCATGTACGATGGGCTGAGTGCATGTACGATGGCCACGTACCATGCCCGCCTGCTGCGTGGGCGGCCTTGCGCCGGGACATTGCTTTCTTTGGCTGCAAGACGGGCGTCTGGTTCTTCGTCAGCCTGATCCTGCAGCCTAGATGCCAAGGCGCTGCTCTTTGACGCGTGTTTCAGTGTGACTTTCCCTGGCCTTTGATGTTCCGCCCTGATGCAGCTTGGCTGCCTTTTCCTAGGCATCCTGGCCTCCTGGCCATTCTTGCGTCTCTTTTTCTGCGTCTGACCTTAGCTCAGGCGGCTCGTTCCTGTTCTGCCTTCAGTTGGCCTGCCTTGCCTGCTTGGTTTGCTGCGTTTGTCTTGCTTTCTTGCTCAGGGTTAGGCAGGGCAGTGCCCACACGTTCCGTGTCCTGTGACAGCTTCCATATGTTGTAAATACGAAAACATATATGTATATATATGCCCACACATCCTGCCACAATGAACAGCAGCCGCAATTTAGCTAGAGCTAGGCAGGCTTTCACAGTCTCAGACTCTTTGTTGTGTTCAAGTGCATTTGTTGTTGTTGTTACAGCAGCGTGGTTAGGTTGTTTACTATGAAGGTGAACTACATCACTAAATTTCAATAAGTGGGAACAACTTCAACGATCACCCTCTCACTCTGACGGCACTCTGACAACACTCTGACGACACAGGGGTTGGTTACCTGCTGGGAAGGCCAGTGAAACAGCCCCACAGAATTGCAGCGGACCATGCCCTGTATCGCATTGCAACCTCGGATATGGTGATGCAATTTTCAATTTGGTTGCGTTTGGTTTACTTCCCAATTTGGGTTGAGGGGCGCCAGATGAGGCATCAATCTGAACTCAAATAGGCCAGCGGTAACACGTTCAGGGTCACGTTTGCGATGTCCACGTATATCAATGTTGGGCTGTCAGACTGCGCTGAGGATGCACATACATGTGTGGGACATGTGTGAGCAGCTGGCGAGGCTCTTTCAGATTGCAGTGGTACGAGCATGACGCTTGATGGTCAGCCTCTCGTTTGCACTGACATAGCGTTCACTCCTCCTGTTCATGTGGGAAAAAAAGATGTTTGACATGTCGTGGTTTAAGCGGAGTATGTCCTGTCGGGTATCGCAATCCGATGGTCGGAATGCGTCCACCGCCTTAATTTGGCTCAATGGGCCGGTGACGCATTCACAAGCAAATTGAGCATGACGTCATTCATCCAACGCCCGTCCAAGCTTTGCCCGGCTTGGCTGGCACCGTTGCGCAAACTCCGCAATCATCGTCCGCTCACCGAGTCAAAGCACGACAATTTCGCAGCTAGCGGTAACTTCACCTCCACGCACAATTCGCCTCAAGTCATAGACAACGCGGCAATGGCATCCCTGAATCCCTGGTACTCTTCCCTGCCTGCCTTCCACGGCGTCACCACCGGCGAGGCTGAGCTCCGCATGGCGCTGGCCAAGCACAGCCTTGAGGATTACAAGTCTCGCAGCACATGGGGTCCGATATGTTCTCTTTGGGGGTGCGACATCCTGAAGTCAAGGTGAGGAAAGACGGCCCCTGAACCCGCCTGCACCGCCCGGAGTTGCGTCTATTCAATGGCTTGATCCGCAAGGTGGCGAATGTTTGCGTCAACCCCTACAGGTACATGGATTCAGCTGGATTAGTGGCTTTCACCGGTTGCCCAATCGTCATAACTGCGCGTTCAACTTTCTTGCGAACTTTCCTATCGTATAGTTTCTGTCAAATGTTCACCTAGGGGATGTACAGCCTGCCTCAGTTGCTCTCGGTCCATGTGCAAAGTCATCTGCAACATGTGAAGTCAAGGATGTTTTCCAGTTCTGGGACAATTGGAGTTCATGTGCTAAGTGTTCGAGCCTGTGTGATGTAAGCATTTCGGTAGACACGATCTGGTTGCCATCATGCAATATGCAATACGCAATGCGTGTTCTCGCAGTGGTCAGGACCTGGAGGAGACCCAGCCTGATGTGCCTGTGCAGTCCGTGCTGGCATATGTCAAGGTCAATTGAGCTCCTATGCAGTTCACTGACACGTGTATCCTGACTGAGAGGGGCTGGTGGACTGTGTGAGCTTCTCAGCACCTAAACGACTGCCCTCGTTGTATTTGAAATTGCATTCTTTCTTGCTGAAGTTCAGGCGCAGCACATGGGCTTGCATGTTCGACATTCCAGACAGACAGAATGCTGGTAATGCAAATTGCTGTTGCTGTTGAACGTTGGTAATGACATTTAGCTCCGACAACATATGTTCCTCACAGAACCGAAGAAGAGGTGGTGATCACCTATACAAGGTGTCTACAGCCTGGCTTCTGCACAGCATCAACCCGAACTTAGGCACGACACATCATGGCCACCCAAACCCCCCTGAATCCGGCCATCCGTGCTATCCGGCTATCAGGTGAACATAACAAAACGTCCGTACACAATGTAGGGCCAAAGTAGCAGCGCACATCAGTGATAGCCCAGCCAGCAACTCAAAAGGAAACGTAGTGAAGGAACTGATTATGTAGTGAGGGAACTGATTATGTAGTGATGGAACTAATTATGTAGTGAGGGCACTGGTTAACCACGGCTACACTGCGTCAAGTCCCTCTCAGTCAACCCCATAACTGTGATTGATGAGTGAGGCTGGTGTTGTGGGATGTGGTGACATCTCCCCCCAGGCAACAGGGCCTCATTGGGGCGACCCCTCAAAGGAGCCGAGGCCCTGCCCTTTGCGACGGTCGCCAGGTACACAGTCAAGACTGAACCAACCTAACCGTAGCCAGCATGGCCGTCTGCAACACCTTGTCTGTGCACAGCGCAGGGGCGTAACTGCATGCAGCTGCACACACAGGCAAGCAGTACGTGGGGCGTGGTGATAATCAGAGGGCCCCATCCCTCCGGTGATCATCATACTCATAAGCAGAGGGCCCTGCTGCTACGGTTACAAAGTGGACAGTGTTGCAACCTTGCAGCACCTGCTCTGGCAAATGCAAAACTGCTGCTTCCACGTTCACTGTTGCAGGTTTCAGCTTTTCAATTGCGCTGGCCCAGGCAAATACCCTGGCATGACTCGGTGACAAACCTGCGAGAGAGCTGGCGCCACGCTCTTGGCACACTGTCATGAACCGCAGGGTCTCGCTGTAGCCCTTCTTGCTGAGTGCTGGAACAGCACGCTGGGATATGTAGGGGCTTTCAAACTCCATCGTCCGGCGACTTAAGCGCCGTGGTTGGTTCTGGTTCTGCAACCACCAGAAATGCCGCTACTCACCTATCAGGTCCTTTCACAGCACAACATGGAACCTGAAGTGGACGCTGTACTGACAGCATGCCATGCCGGCCCACTGCATGTAAAGTAAAGCTATTGCCCGCACTGCCGGCACAGGCATGTACAGCTACGTGCTTTTGAAAAGCCAGGCGGGCCAACCCCCAACAGCATCACCGCTTACCAGGACATGAAGCACTGAGTTGCTGATGTCATCCACATGGGGATAGATGACGTCAGTGCTGCAATCAGCTGATCAACAGTCGAGCTGTCAATTAGGGCATCCAGCTCGCTTCGCAGCTCAGGTTGGCGTCCAAACATGGCCACCGATAGAGGCACCCCACCAAAGATGTGGAAGCCTTTCACAACCTGCGCATTGCTCAGCGCCTGGGTTGACACAGTGTTGGCGCCGAGCAAGCCAAACAAGGCCCACGGCGCGAACCACAGCTTACGGGCGGTCTTGCCGAAGCCCTGCAGTGCAAGTGCATGGCGGTACCTGCTGAAGGCTTGTTGCACACATGTGCTTTGCAAGCATACAGCTGGTCAGACAAGATGGCATGTGCAGGCAACCCCTCCCTACTGGCAGTGCTGATGGCAATACTGTTGGGCAGCCTCATGTGACGTGATGTGGGCACCCATCCCTCTGTACGGACCCTGTGTCCCCTCAGGCCTAGATGGCAGTACTGACGGACAGCCCCATATGACAGAGCTCGAGTCAAGTATGGGTGCAGGTCAAGATTGTGTTGTGGTCATCACTAATGAATGAACAGTAGATACGTTTGAAACGTCCTTGCCATTGGCAATGGCAGTCAGCAGGATGTGCGCCTCCACGTGATCAGTAACAGGCGTAGTTCAGTCGCAGAGGTACCTGTACTTCAGGAGCGTGTTTGTAACAGCGGTGAAACAGCTGTGACAGCCAACTGCAGCTCACGATGATACCGCACATGCAAAAAAAAGAAGTTTGCCAGTTCTGGGACAACTCTTGGGAGTACTCACTGGCACCGGTGTTGTAAGTGCGTGTTGTGGGAGCAAATGTCAGCCTTGGGGTGCAATTTGCTGTTCGTGGTTCTCACAGGGACTGTGGCCACACTGGGTGGGTCAGGAAAACATGGGTGTATTCGTATGTATGTATGGGTGTACAGCAGTGAAAAGGTGAACGAATTGTACAGCAGCACAGCACGCACAACTGACCATCACCACATGCACACCCGCCACTTGTTATGCAAACGACCCCTGTGGCCCCCGACTTGACACCAAGCTTTTCACACGTTGAAAAAACACATCACCGCCATCACAATATCACCACATCAACCATCATCGTATCACTGCACATCACCATTTCAGTCACTCACCAGGCGTCACTGGAGCGCAGCTGTATGTATGGTTCCACTGCAGTCCATTGTAGTTCTGGTATTTAGCCGCACATGGTTTTAGCATCAGTGGGCCTGAGTCCTACCACTGTGCCTGCGAGATCAGGCTCCAACATGGCGCAAAAACAATGCGCGCTTGTGACCTGTCCAAGACTCGGTGGGACAGACTTTAACAAGTGTGTAGTAAAGGGAGTGTGTAGCAAAGGCAATGTAGTAAAGGGAGTGTGTAGCAAAGGCAATGTAGTAAAGGGAGTGTGTAGCAAAGGCAATGTAGTAAAGGGAGTGTGTAGCAAAGGCAATGTAGTAAAGATAGTGTGTAGCAGAGGGAACTCCACTTTACGAGTGTGTAGCAAAGGCAATGTAGTAAACGGAGTGTGTAGCAAAGGAAATGCAGTAAAGATAGTGTGTAGCAGAGGGAACTCCACTTTACGAGTGTGTAGCAAAGGCCAGCTGTTGTGCGTATGTACTAGTGGTGTGCACTCCCACGTTGTAATGCCTGCCTGCCTGGGTTCAGAAGTGGTGACATCCTGGTGAATAGTCAACATAGTTGGAAACGGAAACCGGGAGGGTTTATGACTGACCCTATGTCCTGGGGCATGGCTGCCAGTCCCAACGACGCTGCAGGCATGGCTGCCAGTCCCAACGAAGCTGCAGGCATGGCTGCCAGTCCCAACGACGCTGCAGGCATGGCTGCCAGTCCGAAATGGCAGGCAATCAGGAAGAAGCTGCTGTAGAGGTCTGCCTCCTGTAGGGTTTGC
Organism: Chloromonas sp. AAM2; assembly: GCA_004335635.1. NCBI lineage: Eukaryota > Viridiplantae > Chlorophyta > Chlorophyceae > Chlamydomonadales > Chlamydomonadaceae > Chloromonas > Chloromonas sp. AAM2. The sequence goes on from QAXH01006378.1 coordinate 22,508, forward strand.
CGGTGTGTGTGTGTGTGTGTGTGTGTGTGTGTGTGTTTACATCTGTATCGCCCCACAAGTGAAACAGACGATGGCGAACAGATCAAACACGCATCTGAACAAGAAGCATGGCCATGACTTGAATCAAGACATCTACCCAGCGCTGCAGAAAATACGCGGATTGTCTGTGGGGTTCATGATGGCACGCATCCATGCATCAGCATCTTGTGGCCTATGATCATCTGGAATCATGCAACGAAAGGTAAATCGTAAGCTGGCATAAGCCGGGCACTCAAAAAACGTGCGATTCATCCTCTCTCACCTTAATATCACAGCAATCGCAAAGTCGACCGCTCCTAACCACACGTTGTCCATGCCTAATGACCTTGATGTTCAGCTTGTGGGCGCTCATTCTAACCTTGGCAACAGCCTGGATCCGAGCACAATTGTTCAAATGAGTGATATACTATCCGTGTTTTGCACCAGAATCTGGGTCCGTGTGGATTATCTAAACCAAGCTCAACTCTGGCAGTCAACCTGTTAGAACTACCCGCAACCTCGACTCTGAGACCACACTAGTCCACAGCCACCAACCGAGGGCGTTTTAAAACCAAACCATGCGCGGATTCTGATCAATCAATGATGACAACATCACCACCGTCCTCCTCAGCCACTGCACGCGCCCGCTTCCCGCCCGGCTCTTCCCCTTCCCCATCTTCCAGAGTGCGCTTTCCGCTGCGCGCCACGTCACTCTTCTTCTCGCCATCCCCTGCCACCACTGCCACATCATCGTCGTCATCGTCAATGACAATTTCCCCATCGGCTGTCTCCTTAACCATCACCGGCTTGCCACTGCCGTTGCCCTGCGGACCAGCGGAGCCCTGGACTGCTTGGGGCTCGCTAGGAGGGGGTGCGGTGTCGGCTGAGGGGGCCTTGGGGGGTGGGAGTGGGGTGGGTGTGGGGGGCGTGCCTTCCACTGACCATTCCTCCCCATCCTGCAAGGCACAGATTCGCACCACATATCAACAAGAGAACACAGGACAGGCAACGTAAGCTCATCAGCTGATCCTGCTCTATCCGTTCCATTTTCAAGGTTCACCGGTGCATTCTAACTTGGCCGCTTTGTTCCCTGCGTTCGTTTTGCTTTCTAGCTCAGGGTAGGCCAGGGCGGTGCCCATCCCGTTCCGTGTCCACCGACGGCTTCCCTGGTGTGAATACACACATATTCTATATGGTATCCAAACCGAGTCCGTTAACACCAGCCCACCCAACAAGAGCACAGCACCAGCCCAATCAACCCTAGCCAGGTTTCCGGTGCAGCAGTGTTGATGTGCAGGGTGGGTCGAAGCGGTACACATACCGTCATGTGTCAGTTTCTGAAGAGAATTAAGATTGTACCCAACCAGCCCAAAAAGGGAGCCCCCATGGCCTGTCACCATGCGAGACATGCTACTTGTTCAGATGCGATCTTTACGCCATCTTCTGTTCCACTTGTGGCACGATACAGATGCAAACACACGCACGCACGCACCCACCCACCCACCCACCCACACGCACACACACCTTGTGCACGATGGCCAGGTCCAGCAACAGGGTCTGTGCGTTGTCCGACACGTGCACAAGTTTGCCCGACACCAGCCCGCCGTCAGGTAATTTGTCCAGAGCCTTGGGCAGGTGGCAGGCGTTCTCCTCAACCTGCAATCATGATTGGTATTTGATCATGAAATACTGACCATGAAATACTGACCATGCAATACGAATCACTTGTCTTCTCAACCTCCAATGACAATCCACGCAATAAAAAAAAGAGAAAAGCAGCTGGAGAAAAGAAAGAAAAAGAACTAGACGTCCTCCTCAACCTGCAGCAAGGGATTGTGTATGGACGCCGTTCGCGTGTCGGGTCCCATACCTGGCAGCGATTACCATTTTCCGATGATCGTTATTACACGCACACTATTTACTTGCACGCTTACTCTCTGTCCTCCCACAGCCTCAAAACGATAGATGGGCATGGAGTGACCACCATCAGCAGTACATGGCTTTCGGCATACTAGTCAGGCGCCTTACCCTACCTCACCTTCTGCTACACTGGCTGAGCACCACAGGGTTCGAGATCCTTTCAGTCGGACCTATCCTCGCTGTGTGTTCTCTGTCCCGACCTACCTGCCGCCCCACCAACACATCTGATGATCATTCCCTAATTCGTCCATATGCGGCGCTTGACCCTCCCTTTACCCTAACCTCAATCACCTCATCCTCATCCATATCCTCATCCTCTTTGTACGTTGGTCCCTTAACTTGCCTCCTAAACTTGAGCTAACTCCCTATTTAAGTCAACTCACCTCATCCTCGTCCATATCTTCATCCTCATCATACATGAACTTGCCGCACATGAGCGACGGCGCTTTCACGCCCAGCCTGCCCTTCACCACCTCCCCCACCATCCGCCCGAGCGTGAAGGCGTGTGTATTGCAGTGCAGGGTGAGCACAATGCGGTTGCAGGCGGGGCAGGTGGGGTTGGGGGTGTCGGAGCGGGCGGGCACGATCAGGCGCCGGCTGCTGGGCACCTCGTTGAGAAACGTGGCCCGGCACTCTGTACGGCAGCCTGTGCAGGCAAGGCAAAAGGGGAGAGTTTCAGAAGGTCTGCAGTGTGTGGCGGCAGAAATAAGTAAATATACTCAAGTCAAACGATGATGATACCAATGTCAGTAGTCCTAGCAGTAACACACTGTTATCAAGAAGTAAAACCAGACGGCATTCATAACCAGCTGCACCAAGTGGACCGGTAGAGAGGCAGAGACGAGAGTCATGCTCACTGTCATGCTCACTGTGAATCCATATGCGAACAAGCGAATGTAGTGCACGATGATCATTGGTTTTACTCTTCCACCGGTGATGTTATGATGATCACTAGTGTTTCACCGGTGATGGTATGATGATCAGTAGTGTTCACTAGTGATGTTATGAATAATGTCACCTGCCAGCAGCTTGAGTGCCTCAGTCACGATGAGCCCAGAGATGATGGCGTTGGTGGTGGCAATGGCGTGAATAATGTTGCCGGCCATGCCCTTGGCCTCGAACAGGGACTGTGGAGGGATGCCGTAACAGACGGAGCGGAGGTTGCTGGCAGACGTCACAAACTCAACTGCCAGGTCATCATCCTGTAGCGATGGGAACAGAACACAAGAGACTGGTGTGTACATGCACGTTGCGAGTTGCAGGGCCTCACATTTTGCCTGGTTGTCCTTCAACTTTCCAGCCATCAGCCAGCGCAGACAGATTGCGACCTGGGGTTGGTCGCGACCTGGGAGTGGCTGCACTGCCAAGCATGGTCGATTTGCTACCCAAACAGTTGGTTATCAAGCTTGGCGGCGGCAGCAGTGGCAGGGTCGCGGTGGCAAACATGCGATGCCGGTCTGCCTTGCTCCTGTTCTGTCTGGGTCTGTTTCTGCCTACATCCCTTCACGATGTGACTGACTCTCAACCCAGGACATTCTTGCGCATGATGGTGATGAAGTTTGCATGGCGTGACACCACACAGGCAGGTCAGACTTCCAGAAACTTCAAGACGACACTACGAGGGCGCAGTGTTCATCATCTGTGCTCCCGAGTCCGCTTGGCTCTGTACCTTGTCAAACGTAGCGCTGCCCAGTTGTTCCTTTTGGTGCGTGTGGTAGTGCAGGATGCAGCGCAGGAACACACGTGCGTTGTCAGCAGTGCTCCACACCTACAGGTCGCACGTGGTCACACCTGACACGTGGTCACATGTCACACAAAAGTGGCAGAAGGAAGACGCAGTCGGCCACTGCGCGTGGTTGTATCTCAAAAAGCAATTGAAGAGGAAGACAGTGGAAGTGTACTGCAATGCTTGTTGTGCGTGGCCACACACCTCACGCCAAACATGGCCAAACCTCACATCAAACGATGCCATGTGCATAATAGTGTGAAAAGGGCAGATGAAAGAAGAAATGCTGACGATTTAGACAACTTGCAACGAGTTGCCTCACCAGCCCCAGAACAAGTACTCAATTGCCAGTACGGTGCGTAAATAAGTTGACACACAACAACAGTTGTGCCTGCAGCACATCTGCAATGTGTCAAGTTGACCGTGTGCTCATTCTGTGCGTCACCCCAGCGCCATTTCAGCAAACGACCATAGGCAGCCAGTTGAGAAACACCAAGTATACCTTGCACAGGGTCACCGGAAGCGGTAAGCGTAAGCGGAAGCGCAGCGAAAGCGCAAGCGTGGCCTTAAATCATTTTACTGTTTGAGAAAGCGTGGCCGGAAAGCGTGGCCATGAGCCTCAATAGGGCACAGATATTACAAATGACACTGTAAGAGTTGCCAAAACACCATTTTGTCTCCAGTCCTCATGCGTGCATATGTCTTGTCATTGGTCATTGCAATGACCCGCCATGTGTGTCATGT
>QAXH01006380.1:11862-40281 GCA_004335635.1 Chloromonas sp. AAM2
CTGGCCTCTTGCCTTGTTGGACGTTTTGTGACGGAACTATCACGCCTGGCCTCTTGCCTTGTTGAACGTTTTGTGACGGAACTATCACGCCTGGCCTCTTGCCTTGTTGAACGTTTTGTGACGGAACTATCACGCCTGGCCTCATGCCTTGTTGGACGTTTTGTGATGGAACTATCACGCCTGTCTCCTTCACCACCACATCAGAGCTCTTTGTTGACCCGCACAACTGCCCCACTGTCAGACCCTGCCACCTAGCGCTTTCCTCAGCAAGGTCACCCACTTCATCAACTCTGTCTTACTGACGCCCTGCTTACGCTAGTCTGCATCTCACTCCAACGCTTGCCCAGCTCATCATAACTAGCTGACTCACTCCCTGGTGATTTCTTGCAGTTATCGCAACGCAGTCACCTTCCTTGGAGCGCACATGGGCGTTTGCCTCGGAACAGCAGACGGCACACAACCCCGCATCTGGGCCCTTCGCCTGTATCGCCAAGTAGCACACTTGACATCCTCACAAGCACTGCCTCCAACTCTGCAAGCACTGCTGCAACACCCGCACAGCCAGACAGCAGGCACACTCACTGGCGGTCTGTTTCTGATCTTGGTTGTGCTGACCGTTGGCAAATTGGCTCTCTCAGCGCTCCTTCCGATCTTGCTCGATCTGGTACCTCGCAAGGTGCGGAAGGCCTGGCAGCCGCCTGTCAGCACTCGCTACGAATCGCTGGATGCGCCTCCGCTAGAGTGGCTGCTTGGGCCTTCTGCCGAAGGCCTTCCGAAATTACAGGCCAAGCAGGAGTCTGGGGTGGCTTTGAGAAGGCGGCAGGCAGCTGATGGTAGCCGTTTGTCTGCATGTGCTGGGAGTGATCTGCTTCTGGTGCACAAGGGCGGCAGTGCTGCTGCTGCTGAGGCCTTGCCAGGGCCGGGAATGGAGCAGGAGCAGGGCCTGGGCTGGCAACAATCCATTGAGAGCAAGGAGGAGTGTCAAGGGGTGCTCAGAAAGCCAAACGGCATGCCTTGGGACGCAGATACTCTCAGGCGCTACGTTTGCTACTGCTTGCCTGTGTGGTTTTGTCTTGAGTTTGCACACTGCCGAGCCGTTGCTTGAAGCCTTGTAATTGCACTCTGGCACTGGCAAGTGCCTGGTAAACTGAGTAATACGGACGCAGTTTTGCCGTTGTTGTAAACAGGCAGTGCGTCTGCTTATGCCTGTTTAGTAGTCCGGCATCGGCAGGTGTTTTGCGCATGCAGTAACTGACACGGACGCAGTTTTGTTTGTTGACAGTGCTGTTGTGTCAGGCGGACATTGTACCGCCACCATGTGTCATGTGTAGTGTTTGTTGTTATTTCTCGGCTTGGATTGGCACTCGTTTGCACGCCTGCACTCTTGCTGCATTCCGGACTATGTGCATGAACGCCTTGCCACTTGCTCAATTGTCTGCATGCATGTGTGCCTCGTTGCAACTGGGTGTGCATGCCAAAAAAAAGTTTGCCATTTCTGGGATAGTTTTGTGAAACAAACAGTAACGTGGTGGAGTTGTGCATTGACCTTGCCTGAATGAGTGTCACGTGGGACTAAGATGTGTATGTGCGTGTATTGGTAGACGGTGTGGTGCACTGCCAGTACTGGAACAGTGTATATGCTGGGATGGAGTTGGTGTGTTCAATGAGATGTATACTAGGACAGAAGTGGTGGCCAGAGTGTAGTGACACACTGGCAACACATTCCATTGCATGAAGGGGTGCACTTGAGCCTTGGTTTCCGACTCGCATGAACTCGGCCTGCCGAACCATTGACCCTGGAATTCACGGCTGTTTCGTTGTTTTAAACCCTAATTTTTCATTGTCTTTCTTGCTCGTCACCATGATGGTGTTATGATACTCAGTAGCTACTGCAGAACTGGCGTGTTTCGTTGTCTTCTAGCTATCATAATAGCACCGCTACGGTGTCACTTACACGCGCAACCTCTTTCCATGCTCCCTTCTTCCATGCTTTCACAGCAATTGCATTCCATGCACTTGCGTGTGCGTCTTTGTTTATGTAATACTGGTACGTTGCAACCATGCGTATATCAGCCAGGCACCACCCATACCCCTGGCTTGAGGCCCATGGTTGCGAGCACCCCGTGACGGCAGGTACACTGGATTTGGGATTGTACATGGAATGCGACATGCAGTGCTACATTACTTCACCTCACGTCGGATAAAGATGGATTTCACCCAGGCTGCGGGGACACAGTCCAGCTTCTTGTTCCGGCCTGGTGAGTGGACCTTCACAGTTCACTTGTTCCTCACTGGACAGCCAAAGCCAACGCACGGAGAGAAAGCCAAAGCCAATGCGCGGGTCTTGAAGGCCGAATGCCCATTGCAACAGGCCGGAGATAGGCAGCAAACAGAAAAAATGGTGATGCGAGCTCAGCACACGCATACGGCAGGCAGGTGTCGCCTTCCACGACCTTCAACGCGAGGTGTTCAGTGATAGGGGTGTCAACTTGACCAGCAAGATGCGCATTTACGAGGCAATTGTTGTGCCTATCCTGATTCATGGCGCTGCTGAGTCATGGGCACCAACTAGAGCTCAAGGAGGGAGTGCACACCAGGACGGTCCGGTTGCTACTATCTTGATGTTAACAAATGGACACTGTTATTCAGGACTTGACAGTGTGAGCTTGAGGACTCGCATGTGTGGGCTTGAGATGCCGTGCATAGACCTTGAGCAGCTGGGTATCGTTGAACAGCTGAGGAGGAAGGTTGTTCTTACGTTGCTGAGGCGTACTTCTGACCTTATTTCTTGGTCAGTTATTGGGTTCACAGCTGTCTTGCGAGGAGTTTGTAACAGCAGGCTGGGGCTGTTGCATGCTCCAGGCTCGGCAACCTCAATCAAATGCTTGAGAATGTCATGATAAGGGTGCAGGCAATAGACCAGGTCATGGAGCAAAAATGTCTTATTAAAAGGTGCTTTTTCCGTTTGTCGTTACCTTGCAATATCGCTTTGATTGCGCTGCCAGAGCCTGCGTCAGCAAGTACCTTGACCAGCTCGCCCCTCACTTCAATCCATTTAACTCCAGCCGGCCTCGGGACTCCCGTACTCAAGCTCAGGCTCAGCAGCAAGCGTCTCATCACTCCTCTCCATCCCTTGAAAGCCGTGTTGATGTTCACAAAGCCTGCACAATAGTTGACCGACCTCTGCCGATTCTTGCGCCCTCAGCTGTTCACAACCGCTCTTCATCATGGGGATATGGATGAGCCGTCTGATGTCTTACTTCGGCGACCGAGAAGCCCGTATCCTTGTTCTTGGCCTGGACAACGCTGGCAAGACCACGATCTTATGTGAGCAGGGCCGAAAACCTGATGATTTTTCAGCCCTCGACAGTGGATGTCGTCATATTGCTCGGATGTGACCTGGTCTTTGCACTCCATGCCCGATGTGCGCAGATCGACTTCAAGTGGGTGAGGTGGTGTCCACTATCCCAAGTGAGTCCTGACAAGGTCTACTTCGCAACTGCACGTTTGGAACCACCGTGAGGCCTCTATGCTTGCTTCTGTGTTGGCAATGTGTGGCTGGGTTTACGACCTGGTGACCATGCCTTTGCCATGACACGCTATCCATGCAGCCATTGGCTTCAACGTGGAGACAGTGACATACAAGAACATCAAGTTTCAAGTATGGGACCTAGGCGGACAGACTAGCATTCGACCCTACTGGCGATGCTACTACCCAAACACACAGGTAGGGCAGTCTTTGGGCAACGCCCTACAGGACTGACAGGACTGTGTCAGACCATCAGCATACATTGGCGCACAGCAAGGCGTACTGGTGCAGCGACAACACCTCTGCAACTACAGCCATAATTACTCGTCCACACAACATAAACCTGTAATTGGTGCTATGCCGGTCAGCATGCATCCGTAGATCTTGGCTGATCTGCATGCTGTGATCATCTGGCACATGTGACACACGTTTTGACGCTTGTGCAGGCCATTATCTATGTTGTTGACAGCACGGACACGGAGCGCATTGGCGTATCACGAGAAGAGTTTCATGCAATACTGGAGGAAGAGGAACTCAAGGACAGCCTCATCCTTGTCTACGCAAACAAGCAGGTGCGGGTGTGCGTGTTTTACGTTGGGACTGATTGTTGACGCTATGGAGTGCAGGAAGGGATTCCTGTACGTCCGCATGCACTGAGCGCGATGGCTAACAAGCAGGTGTGCAGAGCACGATATACCAACATGCACTGAGCGGGACGGCTGGCAGGCAGGGATACAGGCCGCAGGCTTACAGTCATGGCGAAACCAGGTGTACAGGTGTATTTGTGTACGTCGGGCGCGCTGCTTCACGCTGTAGGGTGGTGTGCAGAGCCAAGGTGTTTTGATGCCCACTTGGGTAATGCATGGGTGCTGATCGACCGGCCTTGCTGTTGGTGCATCAGTCGCTGTCCAGCCAGCCGGCTTGCTGCTGGTGCATGGTTTGAGCATAGACGTGTGTGGCAAGCCACGAAGGGCATGCTGTTGGTAAACGACTCAACAGCAGGCCAAGCCCGCTGAGGTATGGGGCTACACCAGGCTGTTCAAAATTAGCCCCGATCGATCAAGTTGCCATGTGCTGTGCAGCTCTGCCTGGCTCTGCTGAATTTGAGGGTGGGATAGGATTATGTCACCGGCAGGTGATGAATGGTACAATATTGTGCAGGGACATCCCTGTGCAGGGACATCAGTTCAACACAGCGCATGCGGGGCAGAGAGTCACATGTGCACACTCTAATGTCGACAGTGCTGTGCGTCCTTTCCCTTCATATGAACTGGGGCCATGTTAGAGTGTTCAACAGCAGCCCAACACCGATTGAGTTGCCATGTGATGCACATCTCTGTGTAGCCCTGCTCAACATGAGGGTGGTATCAAGTTGCGTCACCAACAGGTGTTCGGCATCACCAATCATTGAATGGTAGCATCACCAGCGCTCTTCAGTGGTACTCTGTGTGCTCTGTTTCCTTGTGCGCAGGACTTGCCGGGTGCCCTGACTGACGCACAGATAGCAGAGGGGCTGGGGTTGCACGACATCAAGAGTAGAGACTGGGCCATTTTCAAGACATCGGCCATCAAGGGAGACGGGTTATTCGAGGGACTGGATTGGTGAGTGTGGTGGTTGTGGTTGTTTACATGGCCTTCAGTCCGGGGAGGACTGCTCAGCAGCGGCAAGGGGAAAACGGTAATTGCCGGTATTTGATTGGTCACCACCGCACTCTTGCCAACAACAGCAAGTCAGCTTGAACAATGCCCTTGAACAGAAGCCTGTGCTATCTCTGGATTGGTGAGTGGGGCTGTGGGTGCGACCAGCTCAACAAACATCGAGGGTTTGCCAGATCCATACACAGATGGGTATGAAGGTGGCGCTGATCTGTGTGAGTCTCCGTGCATACGTAGCTTTATCGCATTCCTGGGAGCAGGACGAACTCGTGCAGGGTCTGCAGTAGGTTGATGATCTGCAGGTGCTGACAACACAAGACCAAGCAGCAGGGCAATCGTAGTAGCACTGCATTCTGAAGTGTCCAGATGTGACCAGTTGTTGCACGGGGCTGCATGCATCGGTCGAGGGAAGCAGGACAGGGCAGGGACTAAGAGCTCGTGTGGATATCTTACAGGGATCAAGAGCATGCGGAGGCTGTGCATGTGTGACTGACATTGTGGGCCCCTTGCTCCCTTGCAGGCTTTCCAACACGCTCAAAACCAAGGGCCGATGACATGTGACTCGATGACAGCTTGGTCTGTATGGAGAGGGCAGTGAATTCAAAGAAGAGCCGGGCAAAATGACAGCATCAATCTGTTCGCCTCAGAAGGTTGGGGTGGTGGGCGCCCTGAAAACAGCGAGACCTGAACGGTTTGCTTTGCGCTAGTATTATTCAGTAGCCAGCTGTCCAATAGTATTGCCGTTACATGTGGCCAGTACTCGCCCTGTCTTTAAAAGATGTCTCACCCTGGTTACTGGGAATGTGACAGGCGTTATCCGGACTTGAGTTTTTCGTCTGTAAGATGTACATCTGGGTTTCGTATGCGCTCAGAGAACAGTGCAAACACTGATGATCAAGCAAGAGAAAACATTCATAAAACGTAAAGTGAGCATGAAGGCAGGGAAAGCAGAGACGCAGGTGCCAGCAACAAGGCACACGGTCTGAGCGAGAGACAACAGATAGCCATGAGCGCTGAGATTGACATGGCGGCCACCAGCGCAAGGTAACTGAGGAACTGTCCTTCTGTTCTACCCCTTGTACAGTGACATGCCCCTTGTACTTGGCTTTTTTCATCCTGTCAACAGTTATAGGAATTCAGACGCTCAAACTTTGCAAGAAGGAATGAGCTGACTGTATGCGCTCAGATGTAGCAACAGCGTCCGCAACAAGTCACAGACAAAAGCTGTGGCAACACATTAAAGGCAACTTACGTCTCTTGCATGGCTTGATAGCATTCGCGCTCGGTGCATGTGCAACCCCCTGGTGTAGTATCAATATGTTCTAACACATACCGACACAGGAAAGTGTCTAAGTACACTAGGAGTGACCAGTACATCATCATTCGAGGAACCTTTGTTCTTTTGCTCGGGGTAAGCCTGGATTCCATTCCTGTCCTCTGACGTAAACAGATGTATGTACTTGTAAACCTTGAATTGACTTCCCTCCAAGTTAGGGCCATGCCAGCACAACAGTGGCAATTGAATAGCACGACCTCACTTGGCCGTGAAATGAGTGTCCAGAGACTAAAGCACATGCCGACCAACACCCAGGCCGGAGTACTTTGATGCGCTCTCACTTGTCCCCAGATGCTCGCTCTTGTTCAGATGACCGGTGTCAACATGAACAAGAGCACCCGGCCTCCTGTCACAGCCCCTGTGCAATCCCAGGTGCGGGCTACGCCACGCCATGGCTGCACCGGCGCCAGCAAGAGGCTGTGCTTGCGCCAGAACTTGTGCCAGAACTGGCTAATATCTTTTTTTTTCCACCTGAAGATCAAAAGACAGCAGCTGCTACAGCGTCAATCCTTCATGCACTACACAGGCTCACTTTTGAGTGGCAACACCCAATATAAGACCAAATGGCATAGTCTCGACGCCCATGGGACAAAGTACCAGGTCAATTGTAGAACACAATGTCGCAGGTGGTCACTTTTCCCCGGGTGATCGCTCTGCTTCGAGTGGTGGTGGCACAGGAGATGTTGGGCTGGCGAGGGAGATGTCTGGAGGAGTGAGCTGCAGCTGGGTCTGGGGCCGCCTCTGGGCTGGGTGGGCAAGCATCCATCCCTGCACAGGTGTTTTAGAGCTTCATAACATCAATATGGATCCAATTTGTCGAACATAAACCACAAACCAACACAGGATGCAAGGGTGCCTGTACAAGCTGACTGGCAATATACAACCCAGCATTTATGTAACCAACATTACTGCAAACCGCTACCAGCTTTGAGCATTCTGGAGCCTGCCACGCCTGTCAAAACGTTGGGTGTACTACAGGTACAGCGGTACTCTGCCTGTTTTCCTGCCTTCCTTCCTTCTTGCTCAGGGTAGGTCAGGACGGTATCCAACCTCGTAATTCAACTTAGAACCGTGTGATGACATTCGTACTGTGCACCCTGCTAACGATTGTCAGGTGCGTACTTCTTGAAGAGACAGTGTGTCTAGCTGCAGTACCTTGGGTTGGACCATGACGAGCCATGTAACGGTGATGATGGATGGGTTCCACTCACGAGAATGTTGAAGAACTTTTTAATGTTCGAGGATGAGCACTCCACAATGTAGGCCTGGTGGTTTGCTGCTCGAGACATGGCATCGCAGTGCTCCTCCAATGATGTGAAAACCTGCATAACGGCTGTGTCACGTGAGAGAATAAGCAAACGAATATCACGTGCAACAAAGGAGGCTGTAACGTCCCTTAACAACAGAAAACGGGCGTTTCTTCAGTGACATGAAAACTTAGGGTACGGATGTGTCACGTGAAAATACCAGAAAACAAATGTGTAAGAAACAAGGGTGTGTCTCCAATGACGTAAAAACCTTTGTGACGGGTTTGTCAAGTGGGTGAAACAGCAGACTCATCCGTGGACAACTTATTGATTGGAACAGTAGAATAAGAATAGTAGTGTGGCTTCTGAATCCAATTCATATGTTTGAAAAACACCAGGCCATCTGTTGAAAGCAACACAGTGATAGGCCCTGCTGTAGCAGCCCCTGTCGCCAGAAAACGTAGGTGTGGGAGTTCTGGACCTTGTGAAGTTTGCAAATGGTAAGGACAGTCACATTGGAGAGAGAGATTCGCTTTGATTTGGCCGACAACTACTTGCACTAAACCGGCTGAAGGCATCAAGCACCAAAACCTTCTGTGGAAACGTTCCAATTTTCTGTGGCCCACACTTCAGGACATGGCTGGCCAATCACTCGATCCATTCTCGATCACTCGATCCATGCTCAATCACTCAACAACAACGCCAATCACTCGATCCCCTGATTGCACTCAATCAAATGAATGCAGTCTCATTCTGACCAGACAGTGAAAAGGTTTCAAGGTTCCTCGCACCTCCTGCGGGCAGTTAATGCCCGGCACTGGCCTCTCGTGCATGTAGAGCACATCCACCGGTAGCGGCATGTGTGTGTGGTGGGTGCATGAGGGCACAGTGCTGGAGCGACAGTAGAGCAGGATCACTCGAGCCTGTGGGGCGGTGCAGTCAATGCCATGTGTCGTGACGTCAGCGGCATGTGTGTGTGGTGGGTGCATGAAGGCACAGTGCTGGAGCGACAGTAGAGCAGGATCACTCGAGCCTGTGGGGCGGCGCAGTCAATGCAAGTGGAACAATGCACGTTTGAAGATGTGGGGAGGGTGGACGGGTGGAAGCACGCATGCCGTACAGCGAGTGACGGTTGGGCTCGGCATGCCAGTCCAAACTTGAGCACAGCGGCGACACCGATCACTGTCGCGCCTGGTAAGGTGCCGGGGGGGTTGTCGGAGAACATTCGAGACGCCCCATCGCCATGATTACGATACGAGCATGTTTGAAGTTTGACATGTGTCATCTGATTGAGGGTGGAGGTTCGCAAGCGTTCCCACGGTTTGCAAGCCACTGTCACAGCTGGTGTCGAGTGCCACTGTGATTATCAGATGCCACCACTGCCTACCATTTGCACACAGTCAGATGCCTCACCTGAGGAGTCACGTGGCCCGTTTCTACTGGCACAGATGAAGCCGCCCTCTGGCTAGCTTCCGCCAGGCTGCCTAATTCAAACGTTTCATAGGCCACAGGGGAAGGCTGCACTTGCTGGATGGCGTTGCCCAACGCATCCAGATTGCAGGTCGCACTGCACACTAGCTCTGCGGTTTCCTGTCATGCAGGCAAGGGTGAGAGAAAGAGGTGCAGGCGATGAACAGTGAGTGAGTGACGGGTAGGCACAATGGGATGACAACAGACCACCTACAACGTCAGCATGCTGTTGGACAGGAGGATAACAGCTCAGAAAACTACGACCTTTAAGCAGAGTGAAACACCTTTTGATAAGCGCATGCGCTCCTGTAAAGCATTCTTGCAACAGTCAGCTCCAACAACGACACCCTTTGTGTGAACTGTGCAACAGGTAAAAAAAACAGTCAGCTCAAACAAAGACACACAGTCTCGCAGATTTCTGTCTAAAAGTTGTCCAAGGTCTGTTTGACACTATTCAGCGGTTAAAGTGGGGCCATCCCCTGCCTCTGCACGTGAGCCTGCGCGCTGCTACCTACCAGCTGCGCTAGAGACACAAGATGTTTTTTGAGCTGGCTGGACAAAGAAGTACATAAGGCACCCACCCGCAGCACCATGAGTCCAAACATGTGGCGGGAGTCAACACGACGCTGCACAGGCACAAGCTGGCATGAGTGTTCGTTATTCCAATGACTAATTGACGATTCATACTTGTTTACATGAGCAAAGCCGTCACAGAACACGGAACGGGATGGACGATGATTGACCAGAAGACGCAGGGTGTGCAGCTTGTCTGTACACATGTGCAGCGAATGCGCAGTTGTTTGAGAGCGAAGGGCAGTAGAGGTTCAGACACCACAAAAAGATCATATTCAAGCCAAATCTTCACTGGATGACGCAGGACAGCGAGTGGCTGTTGCGTAATTGCTGTGAAGAAAAGAAAACCAGTTGCTGCCTGCTGTGGTAGATGTTGTATGCCTATCATGTTGTATGCCTTCACGGCTAGCAAGAGCTCTAGGCTTGTCAGGTAGCCATCTTGGTCCGCTTTGGTCCGCTGGACGGATGCCTAACTGGAGCTAGACTTTAGCCATAAGTTGTGTTATCAAAAACAAACTGTGGCATATTTGGTGAACTAAATACCATGCTTAGTGGCCCAGACACAGGTGGCAAGAGTGACCACATCGTCTCACAAAAACGGACACGCCACTCACAGCACCTCGAGGGGTTGGCCACCACCACTACTATCCTGGTGTGTCGCAATCCCCTTCACATGTAGGTTGGACGGGTTGGACTCACTCCCCTTACGTGATGCTCGGGCCATGCTATGCTTTTTCCTCACCTTGGCTGCTGCAATCATGGCACAGGATTGCTTAAGCACCTGAAGCCAGGTGGTGCCTCCTTTGCTGGCTTCCAAGGACGACTCTTGTGAAACGTCTATGGCAAACAATAAGAGCTCGGGATACGTGCTGGACGATGCTTCCATCATCTTTGTTGAAGGCAGTAGGTAGCAACTCTTGTTCGCCTCGGGGGCAATATGTAGGGATTGTGCGTGCAGCCCTAACATAGATTGTGCAGGGCTTCTGCAGGACTTCTTTAGGGCGATGGCCAGTCTAGGGTTCAGGCGGTAAGAAACGTCGCGTGAGGCTTTCAAGGCATTTGGAAGCTGTTCGCACAGGTCCGCCAGCATTTTTGAATGGAGGACGTAGATTTCTTAACCAGCAGGTATGGGCAGCAAGAGGAGACCGACGAGCTGGAGGAAGGCCCAAGCTTGGCCTTCCAGGCTGCCGCCTGTTGGGTGCTCTGCGCTTTCGTCTGCACTGTAGCATTGCAAGCCCGGTGGGTAAACGTTCGCACGGCTCCGCAACACCTGCCGTGCTGTGCGCGCTCGCTCAGTCAAACCTGTTCTCACATTCTGCAGAAAATACCTGCATGCTTTGAAAACCTTCACAACAAGACGACGACGCCGGTCCCAGGTAGGCTAGTGAAGCCCAACTGACTGTTGGCAAAGTTCAGACAGCTCTGGATTGAGGACAGCTGGGGCGCATGCACTCAGTCGTGCAGTGCTCAGCCACACAGCCCCAAGGCCGCGCATGCTAGGCTTCAAGACATGCACTTGCTCCCCTTCCGCGTTATTAACACAGCCCCATGAACAGCACTCAGCCACCGCATGTTTTTGTTCCTGCTGTTCTGCCTTTACCGCAGGTCACAGCCCCCTCACCTCCCCCCCTGACTAAGCTCTGGGATGTCCTCCATAGCAGCGAGCCTTCAAGCAGCCGCTATGACGTGATCAACCTGGTCACGCCACCTAGCTCATCGCCGCCAGTTTCAAGGTATGCCTGACCCCAGTGCAGTTCTCGTCGAAGTCTCAATTAGCTGTGAGGCTTTGCACAGAATGTTGCAATGCAGACCTGTTGGTGCCGGTTCAAAACAAACCTTTAAAGCAAACCATGCCACGGCATCTCTTTTGGCAAAGGAGGTTGCTCTCTCCCCTTATGTGAGGTTGCAGAACCCTGGCTTGTTTTGAACAAGCAGTTCTTCTGCCCAGCAGCGTAGCTGGCTGCTAAAGCGCTTCTGCGGTGCATAATCTGTAGGATGCAAAAGTTGGTTAACGGCAACGGTCCTCATGTTCTAGCGTCTTATCAAGTGCAAGAAACCTGAGACACAAGCGGCAGGCTGCTGCTGCTGCGCTCACATGCTCCGCAGTGCTCAATCTGCATAATGCGCCCTCATCAAACGTTGCTTCCCCATCAAGCGTTGCACGTGATTCACTGTCTCTGCTTTCTGCGGTTCAGGCGCGTCAGAGGCACCCGATCAACAACCCACCAAACCCCCACCACCCAGACAAAACGATGGCCCAGCCCAGGCCTCCTCTTTGCCACGCCGTTGTCACATGTCAGCACCCCTGCTCGCACCCCTGCTAGGAGTCTCAAGTCACTCTTTTCACCCTGGACGACTAACAAGAAACGTCAGCCAGCTCACACACCGGCCCAGCCTGAGCAAAGCTTTTCCCAAGGTAAACGAACCACCATGTGACACACCTGGCGGTTTCAGTGATGCAGCTGTCAGTTGCAGATTAACAGCCTCAGTAGCTTCACCGATTAACTGATTGTTACAGGAAAGCTGCACGGTTTGTTTACTTCCGTGGCGAGATGCAAGCGAACACACAACTGGACCACAAACGGTCGTTTCTGGTATTGGTATGCTGCACTTTGGCTGTTTTTCATCCAGGTTGGGACCCTGCCTTGCTTCAGTCCTGCCAGCAGCACGAGGCAGCCATCAGCAGCCTAGAGGGACTGCAGCAGTCAAAGGAATTCCAAGAGCATGTCAGGTGGGCAGTGAGTCTAGCGCTGGCTAGTAGTTAGTTAGTAGTTAGCAAAATAATAATAATAACAATAATAGTTAGCAGTTAGCATGTACCTGTCGCACTGCGCTGACCTCATGTGTAAAGGCTGTGGGCATGCTCAAAGCGATGTGCTGTGTCAAATCCGCGAATGCCATGTAATGAAGTGTTGTGGCCATGCATCATTTTTCAAGTGAGCAGGCCAGTTTACGTCGGAAGTAGAAAGACTGCAGTCTTGGTGACCAGTGGGCCAATGCCATGTAATGATGATCAAGCGCCTCATGCATCACAAGAGGGGAGGGTCTCCAACCCGTCCAACCTACATGTGAAGGGGATTGCGACACACCTGGATAGTAATGGTGGTGGTCACCCCTCGAGGTGCTATCGTGACCGCAAACCTCGTTGGACCAAAAAGGGCCTGAGAACATGCATATCGAAATCCGCGCTTTCTGTTCCGGTCATGCCTTGGGTTATGCCACGTGGCCCGGATGCTGCCACGTAGCCATGGGCTATGCATGTCAGTATTTGACCATCAGTCGCTCGTATCACTGGCCATTGTTGGTACCTCTGCTGCATGTCTGGTGCGCATAGCGGGCTGTCAAATGCCGCGCTACAATCACACCCTGTCACATGTCTCGCTACAATCACACCCTGTCACATGTCTCGCTACAATCACACCCTGTCACATGCCGCGCGACAATCACACCCTGTCACATGTCTCGCGACAATCACACCCTGTCACATGCCGCGCGACAATCACACCCTGTCACATGCCGCGCGACAATCACACCCTGTCACATGTCGCGCTACACTCCTTGTCATGCAGGTGAATGATGATAAAGCATCATGGCCTAATGTCGCATGTCATGCATGCATGCATGCAGGGAGCGCCATGGTAATCTTGACCTTCACATGGAGCAGGTGTCCACACGCCTACAGACCTACCGCACGCTCAGGGCCATTGACAGGCCAGGATTCCTGCATGCACTGACAAGGGATGACGTTAAGGTAGGCAGCTATGTATGCAATTGTTTTCCTTCTTCATTTTTCCGGTAACTGATTTTTATTTGCATGACTGACAATCTATGAAGTTGTTAAATTAGTTTAGTTTTGTTTATGTATGTATTTCATCTACACAAGCAAAGTGGGCAATCTGGGTCAGTGGCCTCCAGTCAGCCACCCAGCACATGCATGCCATGTCACCCAGCACATGCATGGCGTGTCACCCAGCACATGCATGCCATGTCTTGGCACATGCATGCCATGTCACTCAGCACATGCATGCCATGTCACTCAGCACATGCATGCCATGTCACTCAGAACATGCATGCCATGTCACTCAGCACATGCATGGCGTGTCACTCAGCACAAGCATGGCATGTCACTCAGCACGCATTCAATGACCGTCAATCAATTACCAGGCTTACTAAGCAGCCAACAGACGCCCGGCACGAACTACCCTTCATGTGTTTTGCAGGAGTTTGAAACGCTGGCCTTGCCTAAGCTGCTGGGTCTGCTGGATGTGGCAATCACAACCGCTGTCACATGGAGCACGTGGTATGCCTCACTGGCGGTTGACTCTGGCTACGGTTTTCTGTTGGTCGGTTGGGTGGTGCTTCAGGCGTGTCTAGCCTGGCTGGGTGCCCGCCCATCCCTACTCGGCCGGATGGCTGGCGTTCACTGCGTACAGGATTGCAAAAAGTAAGTGGCACAATCTTAGTTAGTCCTTACTTTAGGGTGTCAATGGGGGTACTGTTTTTCTGCAATCCCGGCACAAGGATGATGGCATTCTGCGCAATTTGTCTGTAATTGCTTCTTGGCAAGCGCTTCTCGTGTCAGGTAGCACAGCGATGCAGGGTTGCATGGCGTTCCCCCATGGCTTATATCTTGGGCCATGTCCCAAGCCATGTGTGGGCCATGCACACTGGCGTGTGTCTGCCGCCAGGCATCTTGAGAACTATTCTGAAAGCTTAACAGCATATGTAGCACACGGGCCAGGTTTCAAGCCATGCACCGGCCATGCACAGTGTTCCCTTTCCGCACCAAGCATGCCTGCCCCGTGCGTCCAGCCATGCATCAACCATGGCGTTTTTGCGTGTGCGTCTATTTTCTGCAGTTACCCGGACCACCAGTTGGTTGCTCCAGCCTGGCGTGTGGCCGCAGCAGGGCTGCTGGACGCTTTCTTCGCAGCCATCACGTGCAGTGGCTCGGGACTGCTCTCTGCAGCGCTGCTGCTGACACTCAGGCGCCGTCAGACGGCTGGGCAGCTGCTGATGGGCATCTACTGTGTGCGGGAAGTGACCTGTGGTGATGCAACTGTGCCTGTGGTGAGTGAGCATGCTATCATTCTTTGATACATTTAATCATCATTGACCATTGACCAGTTTAATACATGATGTCATTATTGACTTATCTATATATCCATGAAATTCATGTGAGTAAATGACCAGGTCATGCTCATCTGTTCACAGAAGAGGCCCGCCACAGGACATTGGGCAGCAACCCAAGCACTTGGTTCAATGGTATCATAGCACTTTGCAAAAGCCACTTGTATGGTCTTTGCTTTGGGTATCCATCCTAGTTTGTGCATGGCTTGCAAGCGTCCACGCTGATGTTAAACCATTGTCATGGAGTGTGCAAGACATGCAGAGTGGCAACATGACGCCAGTGGTTCCCGGTTTGGATGTTGTAAGCTGCAAGAGCCTGATTCACCTGAGTGAGTGCAGAATGCACATGATCACGTTGCCTGTGTTTGCTGCGCTGCAGTTCCAGAGCCCCCAGCCCAAGGGATCACCCCCACTCTCACACCTATCACACCTCACACACCGGGGCGGTTTCCAACTTCCAACTGCCGCTCAGCTCCGCAACAGGGCCGCCGCCCTCGCTACCCCCTTACCGCCTCGCAGCCACATGCACGGCTTGTTCAGCCAAGCAAGCACGCCAAACGGAGCCTTTTCAGGCACGCCAGGCATTGGTGCTAGCGAGATGCAGCCCCGGAGCCCTGGACTGTTTGGGCTTGGTGGTGGTGGCAATGCAGTGACGGTGGTGGGAGCGGGAGCCGGAGCGGGGCGGGTTGTCCCCTGGTCGTTTGGCAGCAGCAAACGGGAAGCGGAGGCGGCACTCAGGCCAGCGGTTGGGGCGGCGGTGGGGGTGGATGGGGAGGTTGAGGATGACAGTGTGGTGGGAAGCGGTGATGGGGCGGGTGGCGTGCCCTGGTCGTTTGGCAGCGGGAGAACGTCCTCCGCTGTTCAGGTGGGTTTCATGGTCTAGCACTGGGGTGCGTTGGGCAAATCCGATGGTAATGATGGATCACTTCCGTTCATACGGTTACTTACTTGAGGGTGGTTGACAAAAGTGGGTAATTGATTGCTCGTGCGTTGGTTCAGTGTGTCTGCTAAGCCTGCCCACTCATTTGGTAGTCCGTATGATACATGCATGAAAGCGGCAGAAACCCGTCTTTCAGACACCAAGTACCAACCTGCTGTTAACACGTGCAGGGCGAAATCCAGCAGACGCCCAACGTCCAAGGTCTGTTGCGGGCGTCCAAGGCAAACGGTCGCACACTTTGGACCTTTGGCTCCGGACGCAAGGCCCTTGCCACAGACGCCGCAACCCCCCTTACTTCATCCCCACGCAGACAACTCCCTGTGGCTTCTGGGATGCAAGCAACTGCTGCCCCTCCTGCCTTCGGCTCGCCTGCCCCTGTCTTGCCACAATCACCATGGCACTTGGGGCGGCAAGGGGGGGAAGTGGGGAATGATGATGGTGATGCGGAGCTCAGGGCTGCGTTTGGGGTGCAGCGGGAGGTGTGGATTTCCCCATCTATGACCAGACGTAGGGTCTGAACTTGCCTGCTGAACTTGCCTGTTGAATTGTTTACATCAAAGAAGCCATTACAGGACGTGGAACGAGTGGGCAGGGCCCTGGCCTACCCTGGTCGAGAGCAGAATGAGCACAGCGAGCGAGAAGGCAAAATGGTTTTGATTGTACGGGAGCAGTGAACGGTGCACGCCATTGACGTGCAAGCCTATGCTTGCTTGCTGCTCTGCCTTCCCTTGCTAGTCATGCGTGCCCTGTCTGCCTTTCTCGTTTTGGTGCCTTGCTCAAAGCAGTGAAGGGTACACGCCTTCATATGGCAGTCACTGAGGGGAGCAGTGCATCTTGTACGCTTTGCATGTACGACAACAGCGCACCTCTCACGCTTTTCCAAAGCCAGTGAATTGATCTGATTGCTCACAAGCCGAAGCTTTAGAAAACCTCTTGTGGTTTCCTGGAGGCATCAGTTTCTGGCGCGGTGTGTGCTGTCCTTTCTCTTTGCGAGTTTGTAACTGTGTGTTATGCGAGTTAAGAGGCCTTTGAGCTGCAGATGGCACATCGTATGGGGTCTCGCGTCGATATGCATGTGCTACGTTAGCTAGGCAGAGGGAGGGCTGACCTGAGGCCACGGCGCCCATCCTAAGCCGTAGAACGAAAGCTGCCAGTGCAGCAATGATTCATGCTTGGTTGTGCGTGGAAGCGTGAAAAGGCCCGGGAAGAGACTAGCTGAAACTAGACCTTTTCAAACACCCGTTGGACCGCCTGACAACTGCAAGGGTTGACAGCGCCCTTGGCAGAGCTAAGCCGCAACAAGCATCTTACGTGTGATGAGGGACGTTGTCAACGCCTGAGACGTTGTGTGTTGCTCCGCCAGGGCCGTTCGTCTCCTACCTTCCTGACTTTCTCTCACAGCAGCCAGAGAATGATTAATGGATACGGCAAACAAGAGGTCAGCAAAGCTGCCTTGGAGAACTGGCAGCAAGTCAACTTGACGCTCCTGGACAACGTTTTCTCCCAGTTCTTGGCCACTGTCGACTTATTTGGCCACATTGGGTGCAACAAGACGCAGCTGCTGGGTGTCAAGGACAAGCGGTTCGGCGTATATGACCACGGCCGCGTCCAGTACATGGCGACTGTCGAGCACAACTTCGTCCGTGGTAACCCGCTTGTTTCCATCCGGCTCAACAACGACGGCTACGTCTACATGCGTCGGCCGGGCAACATCCAACTGCATCGGGGCCTGATGGGCTGGCTTGAACTGCCACAAATTTGTGTCAACAGCCTGCCCCGCATATTGCGATTTTTCAAGTGTACTCACCCTGAGCTGACAGTTTTCTACAATGGCGAGGAAGAGAGGCTGGACCTGCTTCTATATCCTGAGCACACCGGGCAGCCTCATGTTGGAATCTGCTTTGAAAAGGGTTACCCGTGCGTGGATCACCTTGCTCGTAGGATCCGCTATTAGAAGGTGAGCAGTCTTGGGTCTAAGGATACAGTTGATACGGCTAGTTCGGTCATGTATGCCGTGCAAGCCCAACCCAGACATGGCGTGGGTTCTACTAGATTATTTTGAACCGTAGCCGACTGTGGCGTGTTGCTTTTATTAGCGTTGACTTCTAGGTAATGCAGTGCCTGAATATGCACACATGGCGAGTCCACATACAAGTCCACATTCAGTGTTCCATGAGGTTTACATGCTGCAGGCACACCCTCCAAGCGTGCGAAGCTACTCCTGGTTGGCAACATGCCTGGACTAGCTGCATTCGATGGAGCTTTGGTTTTATCCGTCTTCCTGCTCAATTTTGCATGAAATATAGCAGGCAAATCCAGGGAGTACGCTAGAAACCAGGTCCTGAATGCAGAACCTGCCGAGTCACCCACTACTACCAGGCACCACACTGGCTGCAGTGGCGTTGCTGGGAATTGTCCCAGAACTGGCAAACATATTTTTTTTCGCCAGCATCGATGTCTCAGTTGGCTAGCCCAACTTGTGCGCAGTTTTGCAGGGACATGCAACTTCAGTAACATTTTGGAGAGACATTCATAAGCCAAAAGCAGCTGCTTGCCTAGTTGGTCTTAACTTCATTCAAGGTGGCCAATCAACCACCTCTGAGCCTTTGTGTGGTTCATGCAGTTTCATTCAGCAGTTGCGACAGTCTGTCTTGTGCATGGCGCAGTGAGCATCTTGTTTTGTTGGTAATGACGTAGGCGACTGGCAACAGGCGAGCAGTACATGTACAGTACCATTATCAAGGAACTTACACATGGACAGCCTGAAGAAGACTAGCGTTGATACATTTCTAGTCAACCAGAAGCAGTGTAAAAATGCTTGCATGTAGAAATCGAAGCAATCTCGTCTCAAAGCTGATGCAAAATCAGCGGATTACGGCGTTGGTTACCTGCCATTATTTGGTCTTACTATTACAGCGCCGTTTGAGGCCAAGAAATGCTATTGGCCCACTATCAGGGCTCTGACTATATGTGTTCTGCGAGTTGAGAGGCCTCAGTCCTTTCTCTTCGTGAGTTTGTCACTGTATGTGTTGTGCGAATTGAGATGCGTTTGGACTTGCAGACTTGACTTCTTGGGTTTATTGCGCTGCTTTACTGTGTGCGTGAGCCTTCAGTTGTGTAATCAAGGAAAGAAAGGAAGAAGCGACCTTCGGCATAGTTTTGCCCCCATGTAGTTTTTTTTGTTGTTGATATTAAAGATTATATGGCCTTCAGTCCGGGGAGGACTGCTCAGCGGGGGAAGGGAGGAAGGGAAATCGCCCCTGTGTAGTTTTGTGATTACGTTGTTTGAAAGGTATCTCCAGTCCGTGGGAGACTGCTCAGCAAGGGCAAGAGGAAAAGGATAGATGTTTGAGTTTACAGCTGCATAGGAGCTCAGTGGCTGATCGGTTAGTGAAAGCAGGTAAACCGACGACGAAAATGACAGTTGCCCTGGATGTCGGTGCTCTTGCTCAAGGATTTAGTGTTTTGTGCTGGTAGAAATTGTCAGGCTTTGTTGCATCCCTGTCAGCGGCCTCACATGCAGTCGCTGTGATGTCTGTGCTGTTCCGATGCCACCAGCACTGTGGTTCGTGTTACAGATGCAACGACCTTGACTGCTCTGCATGTTCAACTGACCAAGCGTCTCCACCCTGGCACCAGTCCATCACACTTGACTCAGCTATTTTGTGTGCTTGCTAGTCCAATGTCAGTGGTCAACTCGCAACTAGCCATTCCGTTCAGCATCGCAGATGTATTGTGTAGCTAACTCACGATTACACAACAGGGTTCAGTTTAGTGCACCCAAGGATTCAGCACCAAGCAGTGCTCCCACCAAGCAGTTGCCAGCGTCTAGGCATAAGTGCCGTGTGTGCCGTGCACCCAGCACTGAGCGAACAATGACTTGATAACAGTGACTTGAGCACTAGTGTGCTGCAAACAAGCATCACGAGCGCCTCCACAAGCAGATGTCCTGAAGCAATATGTAATATGGATACAAGTACAGGGAATGTGGAGACAGCAGACACACCTCTTCCGTTCATTTCCTCACCGTTGTGAATATACCAAGCAAACTTGCAAAGCTCAGCCAGCCACCCAAGAAGTATACAGCTGGCAGTGACGCACAGATTCCAGCTGTTGTTCCAGCCTTGCTTGCTCCTACGACAGCCCTGACTTATATGCTGTTAAACCATGTATCACGCTGGCCGAACGCTTGAGCAAGCGAAATGCAGCACAGATAGCATTCATGTGCCATGCGCAGTGCAACTATGCCATGTCCAGGATAGCTGCATCCTGTCATAGTGGCTGTTGTACATGCAGCTTGACGGCACAACATTTGCTTAGTAACCCCAGCCGTCGTCATCCCCCCAATCTGCGCCCGCCCTACGGTTGCTACGCTTGGCACGGCGGCCAGGGGGCTTGGCAGATGCTGGCTCACTTCTGGTGCCGCTGCCACTGGTGCTGGCACCAACCGCACCAGCTGCAACCGGAGCAGTGGCAGCGGCAGCGCTCCTGTTGCCAGGCCGTCCAACCTGCTTAGACTGGCCGCCTGTCCTGGTCTGCTGGCTCGCATTGCCTCGATTGGCTGCTGCTGAGTTACCAGGCAGCATTTCTGCTGGTACTGGACCGGCAGGAGCAACAGTTGCAACTGGCAGGCGTGAAGCTGGAACATCTCTGTCCCCTGCTGCCCCAGCAGCCTGAGTTGAAGGGATGTTTTCAACTGCACTGGTAGCAGCAACAGCTGTGCTGCTGCTGCTGCCGCCACTGCCGTTGCTGCTGGCTGCAGCAGCAGTCACAGTATGACTGCTGGCTCCAGTGGCAACTGCGCTGCTGCCGCTGGTGCTGCCAGTCCCACGGCTGGTGCCGCTGCTGGCCCCGCTGCCGCCTTTCCCCTGGGCTTTGCCCTGGGCCGCCCTGTTGGTGGTTGCAGGCACAGGGGCGGGCGGGGCGGCGGGCCGGGCATACATGCGCCCGCCCCGCACCAGCCCATTCTCGCCCCAGCGGCGGTTGCCAATTACCAGACGGGAGCGGCCTATAGCAGCACGCACAAGAACCTGAGAATTAAGACCAGACCGTCTGAAATGTTGAATCTCAAGCAATAGTAAAAGATTCAAATGACACACAGTGCAAAACACAAGCACATGTAAGAGGCCCATACTGTAAAGCAGCAAAGGTCACAGCCCAAAGTCACCAGGCTATTCAAGCTGCATACCCAAGTGTAACAGATTCGAATGGGAAGCATGTCTGAAGCACACAGGATGCAAAAGAACACAAGAGCCGGCTACCGTGTCACATGTTTGTGCCGTCATGCTAGTGCCTGCTACCATACACACGCACCTGGTGCCAATCGTGAGAGGTAGATGTCATCCAGCCTCTCATCGTCATAGCCGTCATCTCCGTCATACACATCATCATAGTCATCGTAATCCTCCGGACCAAGCTCAGAGGAAGCCCCGAGCTCTGGTCCCTTCTCAAGCACCTGCAGCATTGTCAGAGCAGAAATGCCAAACAATCTTGCGCTGCTCCATCCCGCCATGTGCCTGTGCATTATTGGCGTGGAATTGATAGCGTTGTGAATGCGGTGCTTTCTCTCAGTCCAATCAAATGAATGGTGCAAAACATGCTCCAAAAATACTTGACGTGAATACCGTGCACATCGCAAGCGCATGTGCAAGCTGTTGTTGACGAGACAGAAGTGAGTTGTGCTTTCACACCTACAACTTCTGACCAAGGGCACGTGTTGGGCAGTTAACTTCATTCGGTGACCGCGGACGTGTGCATTGTGAGGCTGTTCAAGGGTGCAACCAACCTGAACCAAGTGCTCTCAAACTTGGAATCACACGCTAACTTTGCCCAAAATCTCTGAATCCGGACTTGGCCTGGCCAATTCGGTGCCCGATGTGCTCAACTCGAGAAAACGGCCCCATGCAAGCCCTTGACCCGCTTTTTTCGAGAACTCCCCGGACATCACAAATCAAGTGCCTTTGACTGAAGATATGTGACGAGTGTGGTCCCATAGTGTGTAGCCGGCGCTCAGCTCTTCATTGCTGCACGCCCTTTCCACGTGTCATCCTTCTTGCGGATACCACCTTGACGACAGCGAGCTATCTTCTGAGACTTGCAGCATGGAGCTTTTGTACCAGGTAAGGTCGAGCTATCGCATCGGTTTGGTGCGGGCGTGCCAGCGTGAGATAGTTGCCGGTCGGCAGGCAACCTTGTAGTGCCTTGCGCCCCCATGCGTTGATGCAGAACTTGTTTATGTGGGTCATAATGAACATGCATCCCATCGGCTGCGCTTCATGAGGCCTGATAAGTCACGCAGCTGACAGAGGTGGTTTATTGGCACCTTGCAGGTCACTAGTCGCATGCCCAAGCTTGCATGGGCACTCTGACGGGTGGGGACATGCCTTGGGGCATCCTGCTACGACTCTAACGCGGAAAAATGGCTTGCTGGTGCCTGGCATGGTGAGCTAGACTGCGAGCAGACCGTGCCACAGCATGTATCGTAGTTGGGGACTGGCCAAGGTAGTCGCCGCATCTTAGGATCACATGATTTTCAGTTCCATGCTTTTATTGATATCAGAGAGCAATTTGCACAACAAATCAAATGATCCTAAGATGCGGCAAGTACTTTGCTGTGCTGCAGAAGCAATATCACCACCCAATCCCAGGCGCCTCCTGTTGTAACGCCTCTTGCTCCAAGGCCATCCAGCGCCACACTGACAAGCGAAGTGCATGGATAGCTGTGAGCAACGGATGTGACAGAGGCTCGGGCGCACGCGTCTATGTCTTCAATCACAGACATCATGGCCTTGGCACGATGTGCGGAATGTGAAGCAGCTCAGGACTACGGCAATCGCAGCAAGCCTGCTGTCTGCTGAGGAGGCCAGCAAGCTTCGGAGACCCCAGAGGTTTGGCGGTGTCCATGCAGCTCACCGTGGAGGCAGTTGAGCAGATATGTCGTGAACATGCCCCCATCCAAGACCCCGCCCCTCAGCCAAGCCGCAAACGCACCAACACAGGGGCAGGCAACAGACTGCAGAAGGCCACCAAGCAGCACTTTAACGCCACCAAGCAGCACTTGAACCAAACAGCTGCAGCCCAGCAGCCAGCAGCAGCAGCCATGCAGTGCCCCAGGCGCCAGGCGGCTCAGGACTGCAATGTTCGCATGAGGGCCAACCTAGCTGACCAGAGCCCGACTGGAAAGGATGGTGAGCATGGTGAGCTGCATGAACTTGTACCATTACAAACATGAAGGGTCGCAATCCTCATGCCGGGTCAGAATTGACATGGAAGCCCAGCTGCCGTTGACATGGGAAAGCATGCCTGGGACTTGGCACAGCACGTCTGTTACTTGTAGCTTCACGATGGTGCATGCATGAGCATGGCTGGGGTATGCAACGCATGAACAAATTCCCGATGAACACTCACAACCGACAACTGACACAGCGCGCTTTCCGCGCGCAGAGGACCCTTCCGAAGGCTCCCAGGATGATGAATGAGGTGTTGGCATCCGCGAGGCGCTTTGGAGTGAGCTCCGCGACCTTACCGGGATTAGTTCAGTTGACATCTTTTACGATGTCGTGCGTACGAGGGACCATGTGCGCCCCCATGCATCAAAATGTCTTCAGTGGTCAATAGAACATCAAATATGGCCTTCGCAGCCTTTACCGTGCGTCCGGTGAAGATTGACCGTTTTTCCGTGGGTCCGCACAAAGGCAAACTGTGAAATCTGAGTATGGACAAGTCAGTTTTTTTAGCAAGTGTTACAATATATGTGAAGGTCAGGCAGTTTGGTTCATGTTGGTTGCACCCTTGAACAGCCTAACATTGGCAGGCGAATGAAATGGTACTGGAGCTAACGCGATGAGTTGCTGCCATCTTGTACGCACCCTGACGTGCTCTTGAAACCACGTGGCACGTTTGAGCAGCACCACGCTCTCCTCAAACAGGCAGTCAGAGAGAGTGCCGTCCAACTGCCTGCAAACCGATGCATGCACAGGGCAAGCAGCGCTTGATGTGCAGGTACATCGGGGTGCATATGCATATGCACCTAGACTTACTTGATGTGCTCTCATTCGAACTTCGTATCAACCCTTCGCAAACGGGACTTGCAGTGTGGGCAGAGCATCAAACCCTGGTCAGCAAACTTTAGTCTGCCGCGCTCTAGGCCCTTGAACCTTTCTTTTGAAGATCGCTATGCCTGCAAGCTCGCCCCGCTCTACAAAAAAAAACTTTGCCTCAAAAAAATAATAATAATTAATAATAATTTTTGCCTCAATTCAGCGTTATGAACGTTTACGAACTAGTGTTTAGGTTTACAAACCCGATGTAAAATGTAAGAGTCAAATTCACGACCTTGCTGAGTTACGAAGTTCAAATGGGAACACGGTATGTTCTGTAAGCACCTGGATTGGCAGTCAAGGTCACCAATTCGGTCGGCTGATTTTCCATATACGGCGAATCCCGTATTTTGGGCATTTTCAATTTGGGATTCGGTAAATTCAGTACGATATTCGGTGGAAAAAACCCTAGCCCGTTCTGGGGCTGTTCTGCAGCTTCTATCGCTTCCCTACTGTTTACTGTAATATGTCGCCCAAGCGGGACTCCCCTGAGTGGTCTTGCGTCGAAATTCTCGACGACTCAGGGCTTGGCGAGCCTAGACCTAAATGCAAATACTGCACACACGAGGGCACAACGGGTGCCACACGCATCCGCCAGCACATCCTTGGTATTCCGGGTGATCTCAAAGCATGCACAGGCGCGCGAGCGGAAGGAAGGGCGGACGCAGACAAGGCAGCACGCGAAGGCATGAGGTGTGCAGCAGAGGCAGCGGCATTAGCAGCAGGAGGCCGCCCTACAAAGCAGCTGACCATGGAGCAGACCAAGGCGCGCCTTGACAAGGCAGAAGCAACGTGAAATACGTGTACAAACCGCTAAACCGTTTTTTGTGACCACCGTATTTGACCGAATTTGACTGACTCGCAGCCCGAATCCGAATCCGAACCCGAAGCCGTATGACGAATCGGTGACCCTGTTGGCAGTTATGTTGTGTGTTATGTGATGTCAGCACTTCTGGCAGCTATGTTTCTTGGGAACGCTGGCGTGTGCATGCAGCAATCAGTGGAACAGCAGTGGATGTTTGAAACACTATGGCACAGCAGTCGGTCAGCAAACAGGCACAGAAGAACAGTGATGCAAGTACCTCGGGCTAACAACGAGTAGCGAGATCGCTTGCATCACAAGCGGAGAAACGGTGAAGAGCGAAAACTGACCTGTGCACGAAGAGGTAGCTGAAGGGTTGCTTGCATTGTGGACAGATGCATGGATCTTTCATGGTCGCCCATTTGAGAATGCAGTTGACGCAATAGACGTGGTCGCAGCCACGAACCATAGCCAGGTCAGGAAGCTGCACTTGGTCCAGGCAAATGGCACCTGTGCAAATACATGTGTAGAAGCGGCCATTGAACATTTGCAACTTCCAAGGCCGCAGAAGTAGCAGCAGGCCTGCCAGCAGTTCAACAGCAACGCAGAAGCATGGAATGCCGGCACATAATGCACTGTTTTGGCACATCAGGCACTGGTGGTTGTACCCCCCTTGCCCTCCGATGATGGAAAGCAAGAAAGGAGCCACCATGTTGAAGGAAAGTGCATGTCACAAGGATGCAATGTAATCCTGCTGACTGTGGGTGAGGCAGCTTGGCGAGTGTTGACCTGTCAGCTGTGCGTTTTGGCACCTGGCGCACCCGCACCCCGCCGACAGCTCTTGTAGTCGTGCTGGTAACCTTGAAACTTACATGTCAAGTCTGTTTCGCCGGGCCCAGCGGATGCTTGCACCTGCGCAACAACGGTGAACAAAGTATGTTTTCACAACAAGTCAAGAAGTAAACGATGCCAGCCATGGGCTTCTGATTTCCTCGTTATCTGCAACGGGCGCCTGTCCTGAGCTAATTCGACCCTTGTGGTTGGCTGATTGGGTTGTCAAACCCAAAACAATACCCACTAGTTCCATTCCACTGGGCCCAATCAGGACTTTTAGCGACGATAAGCAAGCGTCCACCGCGGGCGCTGGATGAATCAGAACCCTAACAATGCAAATTTAGCCCACTGAGGCAGTAGATTTGAACAATGCACGTATGTATGCTAGTGGACGGCGAGGAGATGATGGTGACCTAGTCTCCTCTATGAGCACGTGGGCAGTTACACGCTTTACCAGAGAAAACGATCACAGAGGCGCATGCTGACACTGTCATCGAAGGTCTGGCTGTAGTAGTGAGCAACAATGTCCACAGCTGTGGTTGTATCCTTTTCGTTGCTGGCCTTGATGTCTGTCCTTCATAGCTTTTCTCTCAAGTCCATCGTCAAGCCGGGCTCATCATCATCATTACATAGCTTATCATGGTTAAACCCACGGTACCGCACAACCAACCAGCTAGGCGCTTAGCAGCAGCCAACATCCCCATCCTAAACAAAGCATGGGCATGATGCCCCCAAAAATCAAGCACATGCAAGGTTCAGGGTTAGGGTTAGGGTTAGGGCCTCAGCCCGGGCCCACTGCCGCACACATGCATGCTAGTTCGCGCATGCTCCGCCCCAACCTGAACAGGCGGCACCGGCTGGCCAGCCTCAGCCTGCAGCGGCACCAGGTGTAGCGTACAACACATGGAAGACGCGACCAAAAGGCTGTGAAACCAAGTGTACCAACGGCAGCAGGACAGCCGAGCATTGGACTTGAACATATGCAGCTATGACCTCTGGCCAGATGCATGGACAACTGCTTACGGCTTACTGAAGCACATTGTTTAACACGCAACAACAAACAACAGCACCCTCGTTGACACACTCACGGGTGTGCGGGGGCGGAGCCCCCGCCCGTTTTTATGTGGAGACAGTAAACCTGAGGCCCAGGATGGCCGTTGTGAGACATGAGACAGCCAACATGAAATTGCCGCACAGCCATCTGTTCTTGTCCCCAACCCCAGGCCAGGTCAGAGAAAGTCAGACAGGCGGCAACTAAAGTACAAGCACACGGGGCACAGACAGACAGGGACACAGACAACACTCAGCCCAGAGCCGCAGACCTCAGCAACAAAACCAGCTCGTGCCCTTCTTCGCCTTTTCCCCTGAAGCACACAAACCCAATGCAGTCACTCAGTCATTGAGTGTGGGGAAATGGCCAGGGAGTATGATCTCAGAGAGAGAGATGCTTACCACCACGGTCACCAGATAACTTCAGGAGAAACACAGAGAACAAGCAAAGCAACTGACCCAACCACCATGCCTCCAGATCCCATGCCAACAACCAGAAGCCAGAAGAAGGCAGACAGGTGGCACCAAAACACAAACACACACAGGCCCAAGCCAGAGGTCTCAGCAACACAACCAGTCTTTCCTGCCCCGTCCCCCCCGGGCGCAGCCCGCAGGGCTGGAGACCAGCCAGGGAGATGAGCTCATTATGGCGTCCCTTGATGGCCAGTCACACAAGCACCACAGGAAAAGCAAGGCCCAGGGAAGGAAGAGAAAACCGGCTCTGAAGCGAAGACCACACAGCAAGGCAACACTCGTCCGAACAGGCGCAAAAGCTAGACGCGCCCAGCAAGGACGGCCCAATCAACAGGGGAAAGCAGAAAAACTGGTGACTGACATGCTTGTGCACCTGAAGTTTCCAAGTGGCCAGAGCGCAAACCCTTCAAAGCTGACCTCTGGACTTCACCGGTGCTCACGAAGCGAGCAGTGCATTGGCATGTCTGCTGCGCCTAAAGGCTCCTGGGACCAATGCACCCGGCCATCATCCCGCCTAAGGAATGATGTTGGTCAATGGTTGCCTGTGCATGCTAACGCCCGGAGTGCAGGCGAAAGCAAGCACAATCTTCCTAAACAGGTCAAGCACGCCCGCAAAAGCTGGGACAAGACTCAAACAAGCTAAGCCTCAGGGCCTACCCTAGGGGGCAAGGACACCCGCAAAACAAACTGAGCCTGCACGTCCGCGTGTAGAGACTATGTATGTGTACAGTGCAGAGTGCGAACGTACCGATCAGCACCGGCGGCTAGGGCGGCTAGGGCGGGCCCGGCACTGCCTGTTGCTGATTTACAGGGCCCGGCCTAGCTGATTGCCGCTAGGGCGGGCCGCGAGCCAGTTGGCTGCTTGTTGGCCCGTGGCTTTCCTTTTCTCCTTTTGTGCCTGTGCGCGGCTGCGTCATGGTCGTTTGTGTGAGGGCAGGGCCCGGGAGTTTCGGACGCCTTATCAGGCTCGTGTGCCGTCCCGGGCTCTAGTGCTTGCTCGCGGTTCTTGCCTGCTTGCTGCGTTTGCGCTGTTTTTGCCTGTCCTGCTGTCGCCTGTTGTGGGCACTGTCAGGCTAGTGCCTGAGTGTTCTGGTGCTTTCTGAGCTTTTCACCGCCGTGTTCGGCTGGACCCAATCTGTAAGCTCTTGACCACCACGATCAGCACCAACACCCCCGGGTGGCTTCCGTCTCGGCACGGAGAATGACGATGGCGGGCCAGATGGGCCTCGCCCTGAGGTGCGCGTCAGTGGGTTGCTGTCCCGCGTGTTTAACCTTGCTG
>QAXH01006381.1:0-29356 GCA_004335635.1 Chloromonas sp. AAM2
TGTGTCTGCCCCCCCCTCTGCCCGCAGCTGTTACGCAGTGCATACACGCGCCATAACCCTGTGGTTCCGGCCATAGCCAAGGGGGTGGAGGAGTGGAAAACCCACCTCGCTGCCATGGGCAGGAGCTTGAACGGCCAGGGGGGCCAGCATGGAGGGGAAACGGATCCGGGCATGGACCTGCACAGCTTCCTAGTGAGTGTATGGATGGTAAAGCATGATACATGTACCATGCTGATCCTAACTAGTTTGCAAATCGGACTGGGCTGTGAGCATAGTAACTGTGAGTGCATGGAAACTTCAGTAGAGCATCATAGGTTGCATGAGTGCTTGCCAGGGCAGTGCAGCAAGCATCTTGGTGGCATTGACGAGGAAGGGTGGGATTCTGGTTAGCTGGGCAAATGCCTGTCGAGCAACGGCTAAAAAGATGTTTGCCAGTTCTGGGACAGTTTCCAAAGGCGCCACTGAAGCCAGTGTGGTAGACAGGGAAACTGTGGCAACAGGGTTCATGCAAACATCGTTCATGGTGCTCGAAGGTGTAGTTACAGTAGGCGAGGCAACTGCTCAACAAAATCAACAAAACCAACGAACAAATTCAATAAAACCACAAAAGCCGTGTCACACCTACATGTACAAGAGCCGAGCGACACGCACTCGCCGACACTCGCACACAAAGAGTTATGCACAAAGGGTGTCATGACTGTTTGGTGTTACCTTGGTTTCGCTCCCCAGGACCGGTTCTTCCTGTCGCGGATCGCCCTGCGGTTTCTGGCCGGCCACCACATCGCCCTGTACGAGCAGGCGTGCATGCCCGAGCACGAGCGGCAGTTGGACCGTATCGGCCTCATTCACACCAAGTGCAGACCCTTCCAGGTGGGCAAATAGCTCAGACGGTGGCTCTGCTACCAGCTACCTTACTAGCCCATTTTCGCTTTCCATCCGTCCTTAGTCCTTGTAGTGTGAGCCTTAGCCTGATGATGTGGTGATGCGGTCATCACATGGTGGGAGAGCTAGCCGATCTTCGCTTCTGATACGTCCTTAGCCCTTGTGGCGTGGGCCATAGTCTTCTGCTGCCTATGCTTCTCAACAGCAATGTTAAACCACACGATTCAGCAGAACACTTGAGAAAAAGGTGCTCTGTACCGTATTGATTCAGATATCGTTAGTGTGTTGGTGTGTGTGTTGGGGGTGCGTGCTTTGTACTTCATACATATGGACTTGTAATACGTTGCATGCCATGTCCTGGCGCCACCACCACTCAAGGCGCCTCCTCTGCCTTTCAACAGCAATGCTAAGCACACGCAAAACAGTCTCAGTGTTAACATCATGCGTTGCACACACAACTGTTTACAAGACTGTTTGTGTTTTGCACTTGATCTATCGTTATAGGTTTCTTTATCTGATGCCATGCCCTGATGCCTCCATCTTCCACACCAGGTGGCTCCTCTGCCTGTTCCTGGCTTCAGGTGGTTCAGGACGCGGTGGACGATGCGCGCGACATTTGCCTGCGCACATGCGGCGACGCGCCCAATGTGATCGTCAGGGGCTCAAAGCACCTCACGCTACCGTGAGTGAAGGGTGTAGGTGCACACAGTATGCAGCAGTCAAGGGCACAGGTGCACACAGTATGCAGCAGTCAAGGGCACAGGTGCACACAGTATGCAGCAGTCAAGGGCACAGGTGCACACAGTATGCAGCCTATCTGGCCAAGTCCAATGCATCTGAAGCCTCACCATCACCGTCTTGTGAGTGGAGGGTTCTGACGGTTTGCATTGGTTGTTCACAGTATGCAGCAGTGTTCCTAATTTCCTTTGGTCTAGTCCAACCTGTCATGTCAAGCCTTACGATGGCCGTGTTGAGTTTGAAGTCCAACCCAGATGTCTATGGTACACTGCACGTGCTGAACACAGCAGGCGTTTGTAAGTTGCACATGCGACTCTGATCATAGGTGATTGCTCTGGTCCTTGCCATGCAGGTACGTGCCATCCCACTTGCACCACATGGTCTTTGAGCTAGTAAAGAACAGTCTCAGGGCTGTGGCAGAACGGTAAGCACATGGGGCCATGCGCACTGTCTTTCCCTGTGCCCAGCAGCTGGTCACGCCATGGCCATGAGATGGCATCGTTATCATTGTCATCATGACATGGCATTGGCAGGTTTACCCAAAGCATAGTTTCTGAACAATAGCAAGCGGGCCTACTGTGCAGAGCAGAAACAATTTGCAAATCTGTTAAATGGCATGGCTGAACGCGACCTTGCGTTCTGCAGCATCCTGTCGGTGTGGGTGGTGCACAAAAACGCTTGTTAGTGTCGACGTCCCTGTGCAAGAGGTGTGGGAATACTATGTGTTGCTGCCGTTGCTGACGACGCTGGCGCGATGATGCTGGGGATGTCTGGCTGTATGCGTGCATATAGGTACGATCAAGCCGAAATCTCCCCACCCGATATCCAGGTGGTGGTGGCCACTGGGGCTGAGGACGTAACCATCAAGGTGAGTACAATCGTGAAATCTTCAACTGAGTTGCGGGACACATCCATTATGCACGCCTCGACATGGATGTAAAAGCGCAACAACAACAACAACAACAACGGCTTTTGTGATACTGCAACAAAAAGGCGGGAAAGCAGAGGTATGGAGGCATTTGGTGCAAGATCACCTGCTAAACCAGTTGTTTGTTTGTTTGCTGTGATATGATTCGCTTTACGACATGATTGGACTGCTCCATCCAGCGTGGACAAGCGTTCCCATTGTCAAACGAATCACACAAATGAGGGGACCGGCCGCCCTGCTCAGGTCACCTAACCCCATGTGTTCTTCTGCCCTTGCTCTCACGCAGATCTCGGACCAAGGCGGGGGCATTCCCCGCAGTGCCATCCCGCGCATGTTCTCCTACCTGTACACCACTGCCAAGTGAGTACGACACGGTGCTGGGAAACCAAGCATTTTGTCACCCGGGCATGTGGCCCTCCCTTGGTGGGACAGCAGCTTGATACAGCCTGTCGTTCAAGTTCACCCCCGTTGCCCGCCCAGGCTAACAACCGCGTTCATCTGGCACAACCTGGTTCGCTTGCTGCCGTGTAGCTGAGTCGAACTAGCTGCTGTAACTATGTGAACGTTTCAATCACCAGAAACTCCAGGTGATGGTGATGGTGACCAGGTCACACACCCTGTCCTATTTTCCCCGGGTCCGCCTCGTCTGAACCATGGTCACCGGAGGCGGATACGGCTTGCAATTTGACGCAAGACGGTGACGGCCCAACATCTGCTGTCTCTAGTGATCATGATCCGAACTTGTATGTTTTCACCTGTGCAGTCACTGTAGGAGTGCATGGTCTATGCACCTTGTGGTTCCACACAGTTCCTCACAACAATGCCAACTCATTGTGATTCAACTCTTCATGTTGGCTTGTTGCTCAGAATCTCTCTGCCTGTTGCTCAGGAGCTCTTGAACCCGTTTGTTGAACCTGCTTCCTTCCGCTTGCATAGTAGTGCGAGACTGCATAGTCCACCTGTGGCCTACAGCAGCAGCCCCTCTCAACCCATATCATCTTTGTTGTCTTGCTGCTCAGGAACCCTCTGCCCGAGGTTGACCCGGCCGATGACGGCTACCAGACGCTGCCTGTGGTGCTGGCAGGCTACGGCTGCGGCCTCTCCCTGAGCCGCATGTACGCGCGATACTTTGGGGGAGATCTGCAGCTGTTCAGCATGCAGGTAAGGGGGGCAAGGCATGACGCGGCATGCCAGTGCTGGAAGCAATGCATGACCAGGGTGAGTGACAAGAGTGAGCAAGATCACGTTGCCACCACAAACCATTTCATTCGTTCATTCCAGGAGACAGACGTTGCTGCCGCACACCTGGCTGCGTGACTCTCGCATTGTGCTGTCATGATGTGCCCTGTACTGGCTACAATATGCCTATGGTACCTAATCTGCTTTACTACTGGAGGTTGGCGTCATGCTCTGATAAGGTTTGGTTGGTTTGGTTGTGTGTTGTGTTCCTGTCTTGGCTACAACATGCGCAAAATGCCCCGGTGTGCTCGTGCTGGCCATCGTGCTTCTGATGGTTGCGCCGCAGGGCTACGGGACTGACGCCTTCATCCACTTGTCGCGACTAGGGAACACCGAGGAGCCGCTGCCGGGACAGAACAAGGGCTTTCCGGGGTAAGCGTGAAGGATCAGACGCTTGAATACCCAAGGGAACCAGCAGAGGACCAAGTGAAGTCCAGCCCATCACGGGAGAGACACCACCCGTCACATGAACATGAGATGGTGATTCATCTGGCCAGAGTGTCCTTTTAGTCCATTTTCAAACTGGTTCGAATCACACCTGGAGGGGCCCTGACCCAGCTATCAAGCCAGGACTTGGAATGGACGTAGGCACACGGCCACAGTATTTCCAAGCAATGGTCTTCCGGCTCACACAACATGTCAACCAACGCCAGCATGAGGTGGAGCATGGCAAGAATTTACTGAATTAGTTGTCATGCGAACCATGGGCGTTTGATCACCGAAGAACACCTCACAGGGCCAAGGAGGTCCATACGTCAATACACCCCAAGGTCACAATCACAGGTCCAGGGGAGGTCTAGCCCATCCGCCCTACCAAGGAGTGGATTGCCAAAGACAAGGCAGTTGCGGTTGCTTCAGGCACAGTTTGCGCAGTGCCAGGCGTCCAGCTATACAGTAATAAGTGGCAGAGTGTGGCAAAACACTCGATTCTTTTCCAGATGTTCACACAGTGTCGCATTGTGTGTGCGTTGTGCCATGCGGTGCCAGGTACATCAGTACTATTTGAATGTCTGATGTCTTCTGCCGCGTGTTCTCGTGCCAAGTTGCAGCAGCTTATCATGCGTCTTTTCTGTGGTCTTAGTAGAAGTCTTTTGTCAGTCATTATCATCATCTGTTTGACTTCTAATTGTGCAATGGAACAGAGGTAAGGACTGAGACTGCAACACGCTGCTGTTGCATTCTGATGCCCAGATCAAGATCTCTGATGTTTCCTCCGAGGTGACAAGCAGTCGTTGTACTTCAATGTGGTTTTCATGGTTTTGCAGTCTTCTTAGAGGCATTCTCTGCTTTTCCATGCAATAATTAGGCACTTGAAGTCTCTTTTGCGGCAATATTCAATAACTGGGGACTTGACGTTACGTGTGCTTATGGTTGGTCTGGTTTGATGTGGTAAGTGACTCCATATGGGGCCGAATGTGCTGCTTTGACGAGGTGTGTATGCGTGTAGGAATAGAAAGCTGATTACATGCTGGAAATTTGCGAGGCAGGCAAGTTGGTTGGTTTAACAACATTCTTGTACAGTCCTCTCCAACGCTCTTTCTCATGTTTCATACGATAACTGGGAACTTGATGTGACATGCAAATTGATCTGGTTCGCACTGTGCATGATGATGCGGCACAGGCACAGGCTCCATGGGGCCACTGTCCTGGCTGGTTTAGTCCCACTGTTTTGGTATGCTGATATAATACAATAAGGCACATGTTATTTGTATAGAGATAACAAGTTGTGAACGCACGGGGAAGCAAGTAGGGACACAGCTCTGAAGCAATGGGTTATGCCTTGTGTGTGTTTGTTTGGCAGGCCCCTAAGCTGCAATTTTTGCATGCCTTGCCTGTGACAATGACGTTTACTGTATTACAATACTTCATTGCGCGATCCCTGTATGTTCGAAAACATGTATGTTTTTCTGCTAGTTGGACGTTATATGACTGGACAGTGTCAGTTCTGGAGTATAGCAGGATTCACACTTTGAACAGCACTGACTTGTGCCTTGAGTTGGACCGGCGATTGGACATTTCATCCAGGTTCTGATATGAGCCAACTGGTCTACGGCTTACTGCAATACTAGGCATGGCCAGTAAGAGGCCACCAGCATCTGCTCCAGTGGACAGACGTGCATCGGCACTTGTACGGGTCAACTGATAAGGTACAGGTTGCCGAGTGTTTGATACAATTCAATGAAAAGTATGCAGTGCGTATGTTTTGATGTTTGATGTTGTTGTCCAGTCTGGCATTCGTGCAAAATGTGGAAAGCAGATACGTTTACATGGCGTACGAATGTCGCTTGTGGTGCCTAAACTGCGCCTAGTTGCATACACGTAACAAGGCAGCAGTTGCGCCAGTAGTTCTGACAGCCGTGTATTCAAATGAGTGGTTTGTGGGTGCGGCTATAGTGCTTCTCTCTCCACCTCTGCATACCTTCCAATCAAAAGTGTGGATGTGACGGTTGACCAGTAAGTGTGGGTGTGACCTGAACATCGGATTGTGGGAACATCAAAATGTGTCAAGTGTGAACATCAAGATAGTGAGGGAGAATGGCTGTGACCGCGGTCACACATAGTCACACAGGTAGTCACAAGAGGTGCAATCACGAGCTGAACCTGCGTCTAAACCTGCAACCAAAGCGCAACGCAAATCACGTAAGCAAAGCAGCCTCAGGCATAACTCGGCCTAGCAAGGTCTAGACCCGACTGTGCTTGCAGAACGATGGAGGGAGAAGTGGCATGTGCGGCAGGCAACGGCATGACCAGCGAACAAGCGCCAAACGGCGCAGACAGTAGCGGCAGCCAGCAGGTGCAAAATCGCAGCGCACGCAGAATGCAAAATCGTCACGCAGCGCCGCCGTAAAAGGCACAAAATCATAGAACCTTGGACTGGTTCTGCTGAGGTTTGGGCTCAAAACTGCCTCATGTTGTTTTCAAGCCCTGCAGGGCGAGGAAGCGCAACTTGCAGCAGAGCCAGGAGCAGCACAGGCAGCTGAAGCAGCAGGGCCAACAGGCGCAGGCAATGGTGCCAAGGCCACATCAGGCCCTCCCTTGTCAAGAAACCAGCAGAAGAAGTTGGCAAGGCAGGAGAGGTGAGAGTCAGCATGTCCAGAACTGCCCTGCTTGTTGTATGGTGCATCAGCACTAGCCGCCTGAAGTGTGATGTGACAGTATGCGGAGCGGCTGACAACGGGGTGCAAGCTGTCAGACGGCTGGCACAGGTAGCAGGCAGCAAGGCAGAAAAGATTGCTCATTACCACAAAATGGCGGCATGCGTCTGGCGCCTTGATGCATCTGTTCAGACAAGACGTGCGGCGGCGCTCAGCTGGCCGCAGCTCTCGGATTGGGTGTGGAACCCATGTTTCCAGCTAGAGGTTTTGGAAAGGCAATGCAGCAAACGGCACCTGGAATGCTCCATCTCGATGCTTCAACTCTGCCATGTGCCATGCTGTGCAGGTATCTCGCCTCCAAGCCAGAGCGGAAAGCCGCAGAAAAGGCCAAGCAGAAGGCAGCTCGAGTGGCCAAGAAAAATGAACGGGATGAGGAGTTCAGGAACATGACAGATGCACAGAAGAAGGCAGCCATGGATGTAGCACACGTGAGTGAGCCACATACACACATGTGTGTGTTCAGAGACGAGCAATTTTTGCAGTTGTGTTGGCGCTTGGAAAAATTGGGACAAGCACAGGTTTTCGCCTTGCCCAGTGTGAGCCCTTGTTCCTACAAAACAGTTGCCTCAAAAGGACTCTGTTACCAGCTAGTCTTGTAGCATAGTACAAGCTGGTACAAAGCAGTACAAAGTGGGGAAAGAATAAGGAAGGAAGGCAGAAAAACTACGAACAAGTGGCCCTCGCCAGCTGTTGCTGGCGGCTGATTCACGTGTGTGGTGCGTTGCAGGCCAAGCGGCGGGCTCGCAAGGTGGAGACGCAGCAAAAGCAGGACAAGATGAAAGCAGTAAGCGTTTGTGTGCCCGTGCATCTGTACGTGTTTGTGTACATGTCATTTGCAATCACATGGCTTAATCTCATGGTTAACGGTTATTGCAAGCAGCCAATTCAGGCGCTTAGCAGCAGCCGACATCACCACCCCGATTAAGGCATGAGCACGATGCCCCCAAAAAATCACATACAACGTGTGCCCCCAAAAGCACATACAACGATGTGTGGCCATGTGGTCATGCGCTGTGCTTTGTGCGTGCAGTCTTTAGCCGAAGGCAATCAGCGGTTGGCCATCGACCTGGACTTTGAGAGCTTCATGGTAGAGGCGGACCAGAGGCACCTGTGCCAGCAGCTGTCGTACTCATACTCAGCCAACAGCAAGGTAAAGGACGCAACACAGCACAGCACAGCGTACTGGTAGCAAGTGACAGAGTAGAAGTAGCTCCACACGATAAAAGTACACTCACTCACTCACTAAATCAATCACTCAATCACTCAATCACACTGGTCAATACTTGAGGAAAGAGACATCTGCCCTTGCAGACTCAACTGTACGAATTCATCAGCAGTACGGAGTCTCATGTTGCTTGTCCTTGGCCTTTGCCTCACTGTTCGGACTTGGTTAGTTGCTATTTTGCCTGTCGGCTGGCTCTGCCGCTGGGGTGATTGGCTGGCATTGCCTGTCTGATCGGTTGACTTCGGACTCAAACTTAAGTAAGAGGCACACAGCTGCCTGTTACCACCCCTCGCTCATCTGCTCCTGCCCCCACTGAGCAGTCCTCCCGGACTGGAGGTCATGTAATAACAACAACTTATCTGCCCTTGCACCGGCTGCTCTGAAGTAGTTGGCCTGTTGGCAATATGTTGAAAGGCTCACTGCTGCCCTATCCCCGGCCACAGGTGGAACGGCCGTGCCACTTCCACCTACTCGGTCTCAAGGGCGGGCTGTGCGCCCTAGCAGAGAAGGCACTGCCCGGCATGGCGCAGTGGCACATCACACGCAGTGAGCTGCCATGGAACGAGTTCTTTAAGGATACGCTTGACCAGGTCAGTGGGCTGGACTTTCTGGTCATGCTATACTGCCCTTTGCGCTGGACAGGAACAAATGGAAGCGTGCACCCGACAGCGTGTGAAGCAGCCAGGGCTGTCCGCCTTGTGCACCACTTGCACATCTTGCACACCTATTGGAAGTAAACTCAACCAAGTAGAGGTGGAGGTCTGCAGGACGGACAAGAAAAGCATAATGCTGTTTGCCCACTTTGGGTTTGCTTGCTTTTTTGTGTGCACCTTGCTTCCATGCCATTGCCACCGCTTCACCAGAATTTGATCGCAATGCTCATGCCCCGAAGTATCCCAGCCACTGTTCCAATCGACTAATGTTCCCTGTGGAAGACGTGCCTGGGGTGGTTTACATGGATGCATTGACATGTATTCTACGAACCCAGGGATGTGATCGCACACACTACCAATCATGTACGTAGTCAGTTGACAAACTGGGACATAACGCCATGACCGCCATGCAGGTGGTTTACTTGACAGCTGACTCCCCCAACGAGCTGGATGACCTGGACAGCTCCAAGGTGTACGTCGTAGGAGGACTGGTCGACCACAACCAGTGAGTGGGACGGTGAGGGCTGGCAAGGGGGTCGATGGGATTCAGGGTCGAGAAATCAGTGATGAGGGTAGCGGGGGATGGGGTATGCTGGTCATCTTGTGACTGGCCACTGCTGGCGGCAAGCGTCCGGCCACTGCTCATGTGGATGGCGAAGAAGCCATAATACTGTTGAAGGAGCAGGCCATGACAAGCCTTTGGAAAATACAAACTTACACACACACTGCGTCGAATCGTTTGGGACAGGTGGCCACACATGCGGTTCGAGTACCAGACGCAACAATTGCTCCAGAACTGGCAAACATGTTTTTCCAGCTTTGTGTGGAAGCACGCCAGAACTTTGCTGTGCAATGCTCTCACGGTGTGCAATTGGCACATGCCTTCTCCAGAGGATTGATATTGTGTATGAAGCGGAAGACTTTGCTTCTCATTGTACCCCTGGTAACCTAGCACGATTGAGCACATATCATTCGTGACAGAAGAATTGTCGGAGAATTTTGTCAAATACGTGTATGCATCCCTTTCTCCAGGCACAAGGGCATCTGCTACAAGCGTGCCCTGGCTGCTGGTGTGGCCACTGCCCGCCTGCCCATTACAAAGCACGTCAAGCTGGAGTCCAGCGCAGTGCTCACAGTCAACCATGTGGTGCAGGTGGGTTGCTTTCAGCCGTTTTGCAGCTGTGGATTGCCAACAGCTAGTTGTCTGACAAGCAAAAAGCAAAGACAAGATTGATACCAGCTACAGTGTTGAGTGCCATGCCTCTCTGCTGGTGGGAACCTAATGCAGCACTCAGGCCTTGTGAAAAATCCCGAAATTTGAGGATCAGCAAAAAGCTTTGCACACCAAGACGTGAACAAGTACAACAAGTATGCAGCCCAATCTTTTCAAACGTAATTTGTTCTGTCATCTACGATTGAATGCCAACCAAATGTTCTGTCATCTACTGCTACACTCCAGTTGTCAGGAGCAACATATATGCTGCAAGCACTGCACATGCAGCCCCTTTGACAATGCATCCCATCACCCAATGGTGCTGCATACTGCTGCCATCATGTGCTGCATGCAGTTGATAGCGGAGTATGTGAACCGGCGTGACTGGGCGGCAGTACTCGACGATGTCTTGCCAAAACGCAAGCGTGCTGATTTCAAGACCGCCAAACGCATGGGTGCAGCCGTGACGGAGGATGAGGGGGTCAGTACAGGTCCTGGCGATGGAGCAGCGGAGGAGGAAGGGAACGACAAAGATGTGGGCGGGCACGGGGAAGAAGAAGAACGGCAGGGGCAGGAGGAGCTGAGGCCAGCTAAGTTGCCTCGCTTGGAGATGGATGGGAAGGATAAGGCTGAAGGTCCTGCGGTGTGCAGCCAGACACATGAGGCTACAATGTGAGGGAGCTACAATGGCAGACGTGTTGTTTGAATGCCACACAGAAAAAAAGAAGTTTGCCAGTTCTGGGACAATTTTGGGAAGATTGACAGTGACGTGGTGGACGTGTGCACATGTGGCGTTGACTTGGTGTC
This sequence comes from Chloromonas sp. AAM2, assembly GCA_004335635.1. Lineage (NCBI taxonomy): Eukaryota > Viridiplantae > Chlorophyta > Chlorophyceae > Chlamydomonadales > Chlamydomonadaceae > Chloromonas > Chloromonas sp. AAM2. Next base: position 10,841 of record QAXH01006381.1, read on the forward strand.
ATGTGAGAGTTAGGTGTCGGTGGTGCCCTGGTTGGAGTGGTAGACGGTTTGGTGATACTTGAAAACTGGTTCACAGTTCTCATGTCAAACTGCGTCCAAGCAAACTGACAGCAGGAGACGTCAAACCCACTTTATTGGGCCATATAACTAACTCTACATAAGAACTCTCCATGAAATGAATCTCAGAATCAATGAACTAAGTCAGGTTTTGTCGCAAAGTCAACGCCACAAGCCCATAGCATGCTTATGCCATCGTGCAATATGATTCGAGCCGCACCGACCAATAGCATGCTGACAAAAAAAGAGTTACTGCTACACCACGACCTACCAAAAGCGGCCTTGCAAAAGGAGTGGTCGCAGAGAGCACCACGCATGGGACAGCAGGCCAATGGCTGGGCTTGAAGGGTGCTGATGGGAAACTAGCGTGTTGTTCCAGGCGCCAGAAGAACGGCTGAGATGAGTTAGGCACGATGCTTGAGCTTGTGATTGGATAGGCATGCAAACATGTCAGCAGCTTGATTCAGCTTCATCTCAGCTGTGGCCTTCTCTTGCTGCAACTGCTCGGACAGCTGCTGGCTACGCTGTTGCAGCTGCTTGATGCGCTCTAGTTGCTGTGCCTCATCTGGAGGAACAGGCAGGCGTTGCACGAGTGCATCCATGCGGCGTACGCAGCCGAGAAGCTCTTCCGCGAAGCCGCTTGCGCGAGCAGGAGCATCGTATGGTTTGTCAGGTGCATGAATGACTTCCTCGCCGGCGATGCTGAGTGCCTGTGCGTCCCTTTGCAGCTCGCCCACTGTGCCGAACAGCAGCTCGGACAACTTGTTCAGCTCGACCTGGCACAAGGTGACCAGATCTGCAGGCTGAGAAGGAGTTGCGGCGGGCTGCATGGCGATGGTGCCGGCAGAGAGACGTGTGTGCCCTTCTTGCTCAAATGGAGCTCAAGGCGTTAGAAACGTCAACGAATAGGCGGGGCTTCTTTTCTCGGATCTGACACTTGCCATCGTCGCTAGATTGAGCAGGTTGAAAAGTTCGGACAGCAGCTTCCACACTTCTAACACTGTCTGCTTAGCGTACCTCTTACCACAATGCCCAACCCCGTTGTGTTCTTTGACATTGCAGCCGGCGGGTAGGTGGTACACTACGGCTCTATTTGCATGGATCTGCTGGATCGTGGGCCGATGCTCTGATCTTGCTCCTCCTCGCCTAACCCGTGTGATCAAGATCTGATAACCCTCGCGTTCTTCTTCTATGCTGTTCACAGGCAGCCACTGGGCCGCGTCACCTTTGAGGTACGTAAAATGGGCAGAAGGGAAGCATCTCTGGCTGTGATATTTCTGGGGTCGCTGGGATCCAGAGCACATCCAGCCATTGACGTGCATATGCTCCTCTGTCGCTGCAGCTCTTCGCAGATGTGGTGCCAAAGACAGCCGAGAACTTCCGCGCCCTGTGCACCGGTGGGTTTTCGATGAGCACTTCAGACCTCCAGAATGAAGATATTCGAGGGTCGGCCGATATTTCCCAGTCAGACTGACCCGAAGTGTCTTCACCTTGGTATCCACAGGCGAGAAGGGCGTGGGCGCTTCCGGCAAGCCCCTGCACTACAAGGGTGAGTTGGTTGCAGGTGCTTTCACGGTTTCGTAGATCCATGCACATGCACGGATGCCTTTTTCATTGATACCCTCCACGCACCCCTTGAATTCGCAGGTTCAACATTCCACCGCGTGATCACAGACTTCATGCTCCAGGCAGGTGGTGGTTACATTCAAGCCAGACGAAATCAGGCCTTCTGACAGCCATGCACCTGCACCATCAAGTGCATGTGGGCCCCCTTCTTTACAGAGGCTGACGTGTAAGACACATAAAGCCAATGTAAAGTGGGTTGAATACCACTTGGTGGCAAAGCAAAGAGAACACCTTGAACACCTTGCTTCCTTGCAGGGTGGTGATTTCACCAAGGGCAACGGCACTGGTGGCGAGTCCATCTATGGCGAGAAGTTTGCCGATGAGAACTTCAAGCTCAAGCATACGACGTGAGTTTTTCTCCTGCCAAGCTAACACACCACTCGTGAAAAATCACACAATTACATAGTATTGTTCACTGCTCCACGGCTGGTGCACTTGGGCGTAACGGTTTGCTGTGTTGAACGGTATTTCAGATAATACTTCTCTGACGTTGTGTCACTGTATTGTTTTGCTATGCAGGCCTGGCCTGCTGTCCATGGCCAACGCCGGACCGGGCACCAACGGCTCCCAGGTATAATCAGGCTCATGATGTATAACTGGCTGTTTTCTTCCGTGCTTCTGCAACTGGCACATTTGCGCAATGGCACGCTTTCTATCTATCAGAACTAGCTTTGCTACACCACAGGTGACCCGAAAAGGCCTGGTATTGATCATGACCAGGATGATGGTACAGCACGTTGTTGACCTCCTGTTTGCCTTGTGCCGTGCAGTTCTTCATCACAACTGTTGTGACATCATGGCTGGACGGTGAGTGGATAGGCCAGGCTAGGCACATGGTGGTGCAGGCAATGGCTGTTGCTTTCGAATTCTGGTTATGAGAAGTAGGGCGTGAGTCGAATGGACGCTGACGGTGACAGGTGTTTGCTACACGTTGACGAACCTTGGTGAAACCCAGCATGCCATGCCGGTACACGAATGATGTCTGTTCATATCAAGGCAGACTGTGTACCTAATGCCAACCTTGTTTTCTGGCTGTGCAGGCAAGCATGTTGTGTTTGGCAAGGTGACGGATGGCATGGACGTGGTGAAGGCAGTGGAGGCCTTGGGCTCAAGCAGCGGCCGCACCAGCAAGTCTGTGGTCATCACCGACTGCGGCCAGCTGGCATGAAACGGCACATAGACCGCGCTTGTTCAAGCAGGCTGAGCTGTATGGCGAACAGAAGTCACCGCATGTGCCTTTGCATGTGCTGCAGCGGACTTATCCGAAGCTGGGGTTGCAGAGTGTTCACTGTTTTACATGAAGTGTTCACTGTTTTGCGACAACTGATTGGCCGGTATCCGCTTGAAGCACACTTAGCCCCTTTTTTGTACAAAGCATTTGGTGCTGGAGTACAAAGCAGAGGCAGCACGCCTCTTGGTACGCCTCTTCGTTGGTTTTCTTCCACGATTGCCTTCAGTTGCAAATGTACATTTGCCCGTTAGCGCGGGTCTGAAGATGGAGAGTGCTTTTGTGGGTTGATTACTGGACTGAAGACTTGAAGTGGTATTTGGGTGTAAACGCACGAGGCAAGGAAGTGGTGGTAGAATTCAAGAGATTCAGAACACTGTGTCACAAAACTTGCAGACCTATCCAGACCTATCCAGAGATTCAGAACACACAAGCAGACCTGGCACACTCAAATCCACACCTTGATTTTGAAGTTTTGTCAAAAGCAGACCACTGCACACAGGCCAGTGCAATAAACCGCCTGGACTCCTGGCTACACAGAGACCGGGGAAAGTTTTGAGCGTATAAGTTTGGAGCATGTAAGCAACAACGTTGTCTGCAACACCGAAGACACTGGCAGCTATCTGGTTACAAGTGCAGGCTTGCAGCTCGTGCAGTACAAGTAATGACATGGCAGGGCATCAGCAGAAGTGTGCGTTGTACACTTGGGGCTCCACAGAGGATTACCTTGGCTGCATATCCTGGGACAACACGGTCTGCTCCCTCTGCCTCCATCACATGTGGCTCTGCGGGGTGCAGAACAGATTTCCTCCCCAAGCGGAAGCATGCATTTGTGCCACCAACACCCTTCACGTGAAGAAGCAAGTGACCTGACACAGCATGGGTTTGAGTAGAGTGCGGTCACTGTCATATGAGCTTTCACTCCTGCAATTGTGGACTGCTCTTTACAGCTCATCTGCGGATGCTGATGCCCGCACAGAAGTGCACCATCTCAGATGGGTCACACACCCATTTTGTCTTTTGACACTGTAGTTCCTGTCTAATCCTGGTTTGCTGTCCCAGAAGTGGCAGTGCACCGTCTACCACAACACGCGATGTTCACCCCGCTGCTCACCCCGTGTGTGGTTCACATGCACACATACACATGTTTTACTGACACCCAATGGTTGCTGGCGGTAATACAGACCAATTCACACAAACTGTCCCAGAACCGGCAAACTTCTTTTTTCACGTCATGCTTTTACAGAATGTAGATTGGGAGTGAAGAATGGCTCATGCTGACACACATTTGCGGCACGCAGCCCAATTGAGTGTCGGTATGCCCAGAATACCTTGACCTTGACATCAAACCATGTACGGCAGATTTTTGTATGGCCACCGCTCCTGAGTCCCCTGTCCATCTACTTGTGCACTTGGTTGTGTGCAAAACTAACCGTGTTTGCAAAACGATCCAGGACAGAGCAGCCGCCATACGATTTAGGAAAGCCCATGTGAACCGGTCCTACATGCGGTAACCTGTTGCAGTTTTGTGGGGGCCAAAACCGCAAGGAACTAGTCATTCACCATGTTGGTCCTGCATGTAGTAGTTGTCTTTCCTCGGCAATTCCTTTCTTTTCCTCTCTCATCTACTATGGGATTCTTCGGAACGCCTGGCTCTCTCCTCCACTTGCTTACCCTTGCTTACCCTACCCTCATCACCGTTGCCACATCCTCGTATACAAGGGCTAAACAAAGCCACTCTTTAGTCTGGAGCATGGAGCCCGTTGTTAAGCTGGCAGCGCGTGCTCGAGTTTGGCCCACTGGGCACTCTCTCGTGTGAGAACCTGAGCAGAAGGTGCCGTGGATCGGCAAATGGTTGACAATGGGATGACCACAGCTGAATAATGCTTTGAAGGCATCTGCCATCCCCCATCTGTCATTGCTGGGCTGAGAGGGAGCTGCGAAAACCGGTTTGAGTTGCATTACGTTTCTTGGGCGTGCCTGCGCAAATCATCCGAAAGTTCAATACCTGCACCATCACTGCCTTGTGTTCTCTCAAGCGCGAGGTAAGATGCTGATGGGTTTAGACGTGTGATGACTCGAGGCGTGTGATCAAAAGAAAGATGGGAGGCGTGGAGGAGATGACGCGCGATGGTGATGGCCCTCTACTGACGGGCCGCGCACTGGATGGCCAGCAGCTCAAGTAAGGCTCAATTCCGCATATGATGCTAGTCCAGGTCAAGGAATGCGAACGACTGCAAACAACCCCAGTTACAGAGGTCGTCACATCCAGACCTTTGGATTGATGTTATTTTGCATGGCAGAACGAAAGATAGGCGTATAAGCATCTGCATGTGTAGACAATCTCATCAAGCTACCTAAAAGGTGTTTGCTGACAATAAGCAAGGCTTTCCTGTTTCTATACCTGAATGCCTCTAGCACCTTGAATGCGATGTTGGTTGATCTGGACCCGATGTCAAGTCATTCTCAGCAAGTCAGGGTAGTTTCAAGGTTGTTCTGGGACGATTTGGCCATGCCAAATCAGTAGGTTGTGGGCCACGATGAGCGGCTGCCACTTGGAAAGTCCGACTGCAGCACCATAGGTTCACTAGTTACCCTACCACTCATCACTAGTAGCCAATTACGAATTCATTCATTCATCCTGCCAAGCTGTTACATTGAGCTCTAATCGTGGACGCTGGCTACCGTGATGGAGCAAGCAACAGCACTCGGCCATGCCACATGCTTGCTTCGCCGGTTGATCAAGGGCCGCTGCCGTTTCTGATGCATGCACGCAGGTTCCTGTTGTGGAAACAATGGCTTCAGAAACGCAGGTACGCATGCTCTGTTCTCAGTCTCGAGCAGCTTGCACCCTTCAAGTGCAGACCACAGACATATCATCAGCCCGTGTAGGGTGTTCATGCACTCATCAAGGGTATCAACATGCAGAGCTCTGCCTCAGCTAAAGCGGTACGTATCTTCTGGTCTGAGCAAGTAGAACTGTTGGTTGCTACTTACTGATCCATTTGTGCGGTAAAACTGTAAATGTCAGGATTTCACAGGCTGAGCAGCCACGAGCAAGGCCATGACACGTCTCAACCACAGGCCACAGGCTATCTCATGGTTCAGGCATTAATCGTGCACACCTCATGGTCCCATGCTGCCATGCTGCCATGACTGCCTGCAGGGGCTGGGTGCAGACGCTCTTGGAGGTTCTCAGCCCCGTGCTCGTCATGGTGCGTCGGGTTCCAGTGCGAAGTCAATACTCACTTGTTCGTTTAAGTGCAAGCAACTTCCCTGAGTTTGACCTGGCTGACTGTCATGCCACGGCCAGGGCACGTCTATATCAGGCACAAGTCAATGACATGTTGCACATCACCTGTTGCGTGAGTATGAGTATGAGTATGTGAGGTGCGGCTGCCCAGTTTTGTTCAGTTATACTTTGGACAGAGTTGCAGACGCCCTGTGATGGCTTTTGATCATGAGTCAGTATCGCTTACTGCCAGCTGCACCCTGTGTGAGGTTTGGGAATCAAGGTGTTAAGGCACAAGGGTTCAAAGGCAAGGCAAGGCAAGGCGCTGGTTGGCTGCTCTCATTGAGTGCTGGTTGTAGAGGCGCCTTTGCGCTCGAGTCGAAGGGCCATCAAGTGTAGAGCTGTCGCTGTGTCAGCCAGATACCGAGTGTTTTAGACCATGCCCTCAAGTTGAAGGGCCATCAAGTGTAGAGCTGTCGCTGTGTCAGCCAGATACCGAGTGTTTTAGACCAACCAGTCAAGGCTCTATGAGTTGAACAATCTCTAGCCTGGCAAAGGGACATGCTGCCATACCAAGGCGCTGGCTAAACCATCAGCATGATACGAACCTGCTGATGTGTCCATTGGCTCGCATTCTCGTTATCCTGAAGCAGAGCTGGTCTTAGCCTCACTCATGCACCCCATGACATGCATGCAGTGTGCCCTGGTGTACGCTCACCACCTCACAAAAGTCAGCGTGTACAACAAATGGGTCTACGCAGGTGCGGGCTCTTGTTCGTTGAATGCATATACAAGAGCACGTTGCGTGACCAGCATGCACGCCTGCAGGGGTGTATGCCCTGGTGTATGCCCAGATCCAACACATTGGTAATCCTTGGAGAGATATTGTGTCTAGCTGCAGTGCCGTGGGTTAAACCATGGAAAGCCATGTGATGGTGATGATGAACAGATTAGTCATGCTATAAGGAACTGTATCCATGCTTATGAATGTGCCATGCCGGTTGACATGGTGGTTGGCTCAGTGACAGTTTTACTCACGTCAGACACAAGCTTGCTTCCTGGCTTGCCAAACAAACTCCAAAAAACACCTACTTTCGCCCCTCCACTGACTGTCAGGGGATCTTCATCGACTGGCTGATGACGTGTCCAACAAACTTGTAACGTCTCTGCAACAGAGCCACGTGATTGAGTGTGTTGCGGAAGGCGTGGGCGATCTCAATGCTCACCTGGCGCCCCTCACGTTTACACCACTGGTGAGAAGGGGGTATGGCTGGACAACTGTACCATCTGCGACAACCCTTTGACCACTGACAGTGTACCACTTCAAAGCACACAGAGTGGAACTGGATACCTGACAGGAAGTGTCCCAGAACTGGCAAACTTCTTTTCTTTTTTACCATCTTTTTTACCATCTGCGACAACCCTCACAAAACCCTGTGCCCCTTTGCTCAGACGCGGCAGGTGGGGTGGGGGGGAGGCTGGGTTACTGCAGGCGTCCTTGAACATTCTGATTCCATATCTCACGTCCTATCACATGTCTGACGGCCAGTGTCTCTTACGGCCCCTTAGTGTCCACGGCGTGCTGTCCCTTAACAATCAGTCAGGCAGGCAGGCAGGAGGAGTAACCACATGCTGTCCTTGAACAGTCAGACAGCAGGCAAAGCAGGGAAAGCATGAGTGTCGACAACCTCAGCACTGGTACCAGCCCCGCCTGGCCCAAGCCTCGCACTGCTGCCAGCGACCCCTGTCTCATTCCGACTTATCTCCCACGCTGCACCTCGATTCCATGCCGCCGCTAGCAATACTGTCCCATGTCTTTGATTTTCCACTTTCTTACTTGCCACGCTGTACCTGTGGACTCACACACCCACAATAAACAGGAAAAAGCGAAAGTGTTGACAACGTGAGCACTGTCACATAACCCAAGCCGTTGCCAGTCGAATACCGTCAGATTGAGTTCACCACCATGCTGTACCTGCACCTTATATTCACAGGTGCAAGAGCAGTACAACGAGTATGTGCGTCAGGCCGATGACGCAGCCGCTGCCGCGCTCATCAATCAGGGGTATCCAGATGATGGTCCCGTTCCCAAAGATGGCACAGAGGTGCCTGTACCTGATGAGTTGAGATCGGCTGTGACAGATGCAGGGCAGGTGGGTGGGATTGCATCAACAGGTGATTTGAGAGGCTAGCGGCCACGTTGGTGAGTTTGTGCATGCCACACTAGAATTGCCCGTTGCGTAAGAGACTCTATCATACAATTCAGGATGGTCGGTTGTCGGATGAACACAGTTTATCACAGATGAACAAAGACAGGTGAGCATGCGTGCTGGTCAGTGGGTAAAGAACTCGTGCGTACTACACTGGAGTTGCCTGTCACACACAAAACGAAGCTGAATGGGGCAGAAACGAAGCTGAATGGGGCAGAAACGAAGCTGATTGGCGGAGAAAAGAACCAGGGTTCTGGGCTGACATGGGTACGGAGGGGCGAGCAAGCGCGTTCATGGGTATGTTGCTCAGATGGACTCGGGTGAACAGGGATGCGAGCAAGCATCCAGGTCAGCAGGCAGTGCGTATGTTGATGCATATGACCACACTAGAAATGCCCATGGCATAAAGAGGGCTCATGATGCATGTGACACTGGGATCACTGTATACCATTCCAGGAACATTACTGGACAGACGAGGCAGATGCTTGCTGTGCAGGTTGGCTGTGTGGGCAGGCAGGCTGTGAGCGTGGTTTTGTTGGTGTTTGTTGGTACACGAGTGTGAGGCTTGGAGTCATGGTCAATGGATTGGAGGGTACGTATACAGCAGAAGAATGGCGTTCACTGACGGTTCTTGTTCCCTATCCGCATGTTTGCACAGGCGTTTATCGACGCCGCCACCATCACGCTGTCCAATTCCACTCTACAAGGGCAGCTCAAAGAGTGCACGCGGGGCGCCTCCTTTGCCCTCGCTCGCACCCTGGTTGATGCGTACTTGGTGAGCCCTCCAACACAGCTGAGCCCATGGCATTGAACCATGGCGGAGCACCCTGTGCCATGCCTTCCCAAACGCTCTGAGCGCCAGGGATTTCTTCACGTTGCCTCTGCAAACGCTTCTCATCTTGACAGCTTTCGCCTCATCTTGATGCTATGTGTAGCTTCATACTCCAGGCAGACCAGGCTACTCACATGAGGGGAGGGACTCCAGCCCGTCCAACACACAAGTGAAGGGGATTGCTACGGCTGGCTTGCTGGCATGAGCACGGGGTGCACTGCAGGTCAGAAAGTGTGCGAGCTTGACTGCAGCCACTCTGTTCCTGTCATGTATGGTCGCACCACTCTCCACCCTTTCACCTGCCTGTCCGTGCACTGCAGGCCGCCATCTGGAACAAGGTGAGGAGGGATGACCCGCTGTCTGACTGGACCGACGCCAGATGTCTCGCATGGTTACGTCGGTGTGCCCAGTGATCTCATGTCCAGTATGGTTGCGTCTCATGTGTCCTTTCCCTTCTATCAGTATCCAATTCCATGCATTGCCGCGGCGCTGGCTAGGTTGTAGCTGTGTTGTAATTATTGGAGTGTGGCAGCTAGTCTTGCTACAAACCATGTCGCCAGAGGCGGCTCCTGACGCCGTACGTGTCGTCTTGCATCGCTTTTAGGCGGGATCAATCAGGTCTCAAGAGCGCCCAGCAAACAAACAAGGGATCAGGCTCTCTGTAGCAAGCACGTGCACTGTGCCTGGTGTGTGTCAACATGAGCCAGATGCTGGTCCTAAATGACTCATTTCTACCCCTACTCTCAAGTATACTCTTGTTCCTATCACTATGTGTCGCAGGGTCCCCAGCCTGTGTTCACCCTGGATGAGTATCTACTGCTCTCTCGCTCGCTGAAGTCAGCCATGGCGGCCAACCCAGAGGCAAGTGTGTGTGCGTGCGTGCAAGCGTGCGTGCATGCGTATGTTGGGCATTGCGCAAGCTAAGGGTCTCTCATCAGGTAGAATTGAGCTGAGGGGCTCTTGTGAGATGGAACATGTTGTTCGGGGTGTTTTTCACACGCTGGGAGGCTTTTACAAAACGTTCACAGATCTTGCATTCATACACACAAGCCATTGGTGCATTCCATGATCATGCCGTAGTGCCAACGGTTGATGAACGTTCCCGGCGATACTCAGCCAAGCTTGTCCTGTGTGTGTCCGTCCAGGTCGCTGCCATGTTGTACTCGTTTAAGCGGGACTTTGGGTGGAACTGGCTGGGCAACCTCGTGGGCACTGGAAAGCTTGCCTTCACACCCGACACACCACAGGTCAGTGCTTGTTCGCCTGCTGACAGATCGTCTTACATGTGTTGCAGGCGTTGTTGTGAATTGGCACAACAGGCTGGCCCGCCCACTTGATGTGTGTGCCCGTTCGCTGACCTGTTTGCTGGCTGTTCAATATATTGGCAAGTGCAGTACAGCCTGTGTGACCGGCCCCTCCTGGCGCGTGTGTGCATGTGCATGTGCATGTGCATGTGCGTCGACATATGTTTTGTCCCACAAGTGCAACAAAAGATGCTACAAACATCAACCACGCATCTAAGCGTTGAGTGTGGTTGTGTGCCCAGGCGAGCGTTGGTCCCAATATGTGGTCGACAGGTTTTACCCTCAGGCCTGTTCCTGTAGATTGGGAGGGAAGATGGACGAATAGAGTGTGGTTGTGCGCTCAGGTGCGGGCGCTGGCTCAGTCCCTCTCCGAGACCCACGTGTACTTCAAGGACCAGTTCCTGGGCATCCTGCCACGTGACCAGATCCAAAGCATGGCGATGGATGGGTACAACTTCTGGTAAGGCCATGCATGCTGAGTGTTGGCATGTGGCACCGGCCTGGCGCAAGCTGGCAATCCTGGCGCTGGCCGGCCACCATTCATCTGATTCAATCGTTTGGCGGCTGCCTTCTCGCAACTCATCACAGAGTCATCTGCTTGTACGAATGATTTTGATTATACAGCTTCATTGTTCATATCGAGGTGAGGATGTGGGTGTGCGCAAAAGGGGAAGAAAATTGTAGGTGCAGGTTCTTGATGTGTGCTTGTTGTTATTGTCATTTCAGGGCTGTCGTGGATTTCGCCTACGGCCCGTATCCCGGCGGCAGCACCGACTACACCATCAGAATGTCCCTCCTGGAGACGCCTGAGACATGGGTCACGGTGGAGAAGTTTTCACCACACACCACGCATAGGTAGATGGGTGGACTGTGTGCTCGTGTGCCGAGATACACCGCGAGCGCTTTTTCACGCTATAGGATGGCGCAGTTCTGTAGCAAAGCGCATAGCAAACAAACAGGGTAGATGACTCAATAAGCTGTGCCAGAGCGTATTAATGTGTTTCAAATACGTATCGCATAGCAATTGATGGCACAGTCAAACTCCCACCTTGCCGTTTCTACCTCTTCCTGCGTTCCGGTTGGCCTGCAATTCTGCCAGTAGCATCAAGTCATGTACTGAAGGGGCCCTGCGCAGTCTTTTGTTTTCACTGTTGATGCAGGGCCGCACAAAGCATGCATGTTGAGTGTAGCGGGCACCTCAACTGCTTGCCTACGGAAAACGTGCATGTGCCAGTGTATGGCACTGCCCGGAGCAGCAGACAGCACCCCTGCATGACGATTGTGTTGGCACTCCCTGTGCAGGTACAAGATGTACTTTGTGTCGGGGTTCTTCAGCATCGAGGCCGCCATTAACGCGTATGTGCTGGGTGAGTGTTGCATGCGTTGCATGCAGGAGCTTGCACCTGTCGACCTGGTGACACAGCTGCTGGCTATCGGCACATGCAGAGCATCGTTTCCGTCTCACAATTGCTAAACATGTTGAACAGGCGCCTTAACAGCCATGCACAGCAATTGCATTCATTTGCATGCTTGTTCCACCTGTGTGGTTTCGCACGCTTGACTGTTCCAATTGTGCGTTTGTTTCGCTTATTGCTGTTCCACAAAGACGAAGTGCGCTCACGTACATGACTGCCTTCCCCTGCAGGCAACCGACCAGACATGGAGGGCAGTCTCCTGGTGCCCCAAAGTGCGGTTTGGAACGTGACATGGAACGTGCCCCCCAACCTAACCAGCACCGTCAGCCAGCAGCCTTACGCCATTTGGGCAGTCCCGTTTCCAACGTAAGTAGGCTGGGCGCTCAAGGGGGGTCTTGGTTAGGGAATGAGGGGCCTTGTAAGGCTGAACCAATCCAAGAGGTTACTTAAGCTCAAGAGGGGTCGTGGTTAGGAAATGAAGGGCCTTGTAAGGATGAACCAACCCAAGAGGTTACTTGAGCTCAGGAGGTGTCTTGTTAAGAGGTTGAAGCAACCTCCTGTTGAGGCAGGCAGAACAGGCGCACAAGCGTATGGTTTCCATGGGAAAGTTGACATTAGCGTCAGGTGATGCATGTGCGCCGGTTCGCATCAGGCCAGAAGCCTGATAAAAGTGCTTTTGGGCATGCAACAGGTGCACGGGAGCATGCAATAGGTGCATGAGAGCATGGTTGCAATTGGAGGAACTGACAGGCCATTTCTCATCAGGCCTGCGGTCACTGTCTGAAGCAAACTTGCAAGCCAGAGATTGGTTTGCAGCTGGCCTGTGTGCGCATGGTACGGCGGTTATGCATGAGGCCATGATGCTGTGTTTGCATGCATGTGCCTGGCTGCAGGCCTGCGTACACCTTCAACGGTTTCTATCAGTGAGTGTGTACAGGAAGTGCCACACCCATAGACCAGGACAGATTGCAGTCATGGGGAGTACCAGGGACCTACCAGCAGATGTTGAGCAGAGCCTGTAGAGCGGTGTCTAGTAGGCCGCGGCCATGGGGCATAGTGTTGACGCCCTTTGTGCACGAAGAGTCATACCAGGCTGCTTGTCTATGCCAGTGGCTGGGAACACAAGCCCAGCCAACAGAACATGAATTGGGCAAGTTGCAATGACTTGGGCAATGGCCCTGTACCTGAAGCATGCCTGCCCACTCTAGTGCAGCCTGCCAACCCACCGCCACTCAACCACCTGTGTTGGTGCCTGTCATTGCTGCCGCAGGGCAGTAGGTCCTATGCTCGGGCTGGTGATGGTTCTGTCCATGGTCTTCCCACTAGCCATGCTTATCCGAGGGGTGAGTGTTGTGGGCAGCCAGATCATGATTCATGCCATGCATACTATCATGCAGGTCATGGCAGTGGTGTGTGCCCAAAAAACACTGCCAAAGGCGTGTACGTTGCCGCCTAACCGTCACGTCATTGCTTGGTACCCGCACTACACCTGGCCCGGAATTTATGCCCACAGCCATGGCATGAGTGGTGGATTAGCAGTGTGCATTGGCCTGGAGACGTGCTGAAACCTTGTTTCTTGTGAAAACACAGTGGCATTGTGGGTCTCAGGCCCATCACCTTTGAAGGGCAGACCCTTAAAGACCACCATCATCATCATCATCATCATCATCATCATCATCATCATCATCATCACATGGCTTTTTATGTTAAACCCACGGAACCGCTGCATTGCAATGCGTTTGCAGATAGTTGAGGAGAAGGAGACCAAGCTGCGAGAGGTGCTGTGCATCATGGGCCTCAGGCCGTACATACTGCAGCTGTCGTGGCTCATATCCTACGCAGTAGTCTTCGTCCTGGTGGGTGGGCGAGCGTGAGCACCCGTGCGCGGAACCCACCCGCATGGATCACATGTTCCACGCGTGCTGTGAACTATTCCCAGCAGTGCCTTCACTATCCTCCACAATTCCAATGCTGAACCTACAAGTACACTAGGCCCTCATCCCGCAACAGCCATGGGCAGCAGCTGATGCCACGGCCGCTCTTGCTGCTATCATGCCGCTGTCTTCTGGCCACGGCCCGTGTGCGTGTACGCAGCAGATTAAATGGATTGAGAGTGTACATTCTGTGTGTGTGGTCTCTGGCATGCCTGTCCGCCGATGACCTGCCTCTTCAAGCATGCATGCATGCACCTGTACCCAACTGCATCCGTGAAGTTCTAAGTCCAGATTGCCTCACAATCATCATCCCGCGACTGAGCTTGTATGCATGCCGCAGCTGTGTTACAGATAATGTGTGGGCTTGCTGATTGGCTAACTGTGGCTGTGGTGGCTCCCGGGTGCTTGTTGACGGACTAGCTGTTCTGCTGTTTAGCCACCCTGTCGCTGTTGCTGATGTCCCGCCCAGGTGTGCCTGTTGTCCGTGATAGTGACTGGCACCACCTTCCTGTCCACCACCAGCAAGTCGCTGCTCATGACCTACATGCTGGTGTTCTGCATGTCGGAGCTGGCATTCGGAGTGCTGGTGAGCACCTTGTTCTCCAAGGCAAAGGTACGGGGACAAGGGGTACCATTACAGCAGGAAGGGGGCAGGAGGCAGCAGAACTGGGTAATGACAGCAGTGCGGTGGCAGTACGGGTACAGTAAGGGGGAATAGGGCAGCAGAACTGGATGATGACAGCCCTGGTACTGGCAGGATTGGCAAGCATTGCAAGCAGCCATCAGAGTTGTGAAGGGTTGTTAAAGGCGGAACATGCTGTGGCTGGGGTTGCTGGGCAGAGGGCGAAGTACGTCAACAGCGATGGAGCTGTGATCTGCACCCAGTATTGACTAGGCGGGAGGCACTGGGAGCACACCTCCTGATGCTGCATGAGCATGTGGTGCCCCATGTACTGCCACCTGGACTCTGACCACGCCTTCAAAGTTTGCTCACGCAAACAGAGATGCTTGCGTTTGTGTTGGTTGTGCAGGCCAGTGCGGTGGTTGGGCCACTGGCACACTTTGGCATCGTCATGCCCCGATACGCCTTCTTCAAGACAGGTGAGCCAAGCACAGTAGTAGCCCCGACGCCATCATTATCATCATCATCATCATCATCATCACAAGGGGCAAAGTAACATGGGCGCGTCTGTGCATCATGTCATCATAAAACTGAATATCTGCCGTGTCATGTGCTAGGCCCAGGCTGACCAACTCCAGCCACACAATGGGGTTGAATGACAGTCGGAGGACAGCCAGGTGGTATCAGTCTACCTGCAGCAAAGAAGCATTGTCAAGCAATCGTTAAGTTTTTGCCAGTTGTAGCTCTCAGCAGTGAGCACCTGGCTTATGATCATGATGATTTCTCACATGCCAGCGCCGTGTTGTTGCGTCTGCAGCTGCAGGTCAGGCCATCGGCGGCAAGCTGGCCGTGAGCCTCCTGTCGCCCTCGGCCTTCACCTTCGGCATGGACCTCATAGCGCAGTACGAGGGGGCGGGCAACGGCATGGACTGGTGGGTCAGGGGGGGGATGGCATGGATCTCATAGCGCAGTACGAGGGGGCGGGCAATGGCATGGACTGGTGGGTCAAGGGGCCCTATGTACCTGCCTACCTACCTCCACGGACTTGTGTGCATCTGTTTCTCAGACCCAAGCCCAACGGCACCACCGACACGTGTTGTAACTAAATCCATTGTTATCTCGACCCTTGCATGGCAGCCTGATCCGTGCCCACCCACCCATGCAGGGGTGACCTGTGGTCCGACCCTTACCCCCTGGGTGCCACCCTGTGCATGATGGCGCTGGATGCGGGATTGTACCTGCTGCTGGCTGCTTACTTCGATAAGGTGAGCGCAGGTGGACAGCGGATGGTGTGCGGTGTGTGGGCGTGTGCGTTCTACATCTGTATCCATTCAAAAATGGAGCAGAGGATAGGTGTGAGCCTATGCCACGCACGAATGATTAAGGGAGCCTGACCCACTTGGTGTGAGTGTGTGTGCGTCTTTCTTACATCCGTATTTCCCTTCAAGTGAAACAGACGTCATTGGCGTAAGCATCAACATCAAGCGGCCATGACTTGAAGAATGAAATCTGAACGCTGGTGTGACAGGACCATGCAGTTATGGTATGGCACCTCGGGTTGGCAATGACATAACGGGACTGCTCTTATCACCATGTTGTTCAAAACAAGTGCTAAATTGCAACTATATGGTACCGATAGTGTTTTGTGTCCCTATGTAGTGGGTAGCTGCCTGCTTGATTGATCTGCCAGCTAATGAGGACATGCCACATTGTTTGACTAGTTGTACCTCAGCTTAACCAGCTCAACAGCTCGACCAACCGCTAGCCCTGACCTTGGCCCCAACCCGCAGGTCATCCCGAGTGGCTACGGTCCCACTCTTCCCTTCACCTTCCCCTGCCGCCCGCACTACTGGCGCGGCTGCCTCGCCCCCCTGCACCGGTACTGGACCCGAGCCCGCGGCGCGCCCCACACAGGTGATGATGGCGGCTTGGACTTGGCACAGCAGTCCTTTGCAATGATGTTGTGTTTTGTTCAACTTCAATGATGTTGTGTCTCGTTCAACTTGTGTGACATTCACGCAAGTGTATGACAACACAGTGAGAAAACACACATCTCTCTCGCACACACATGCACTCACTCACTCACTCACTGACTCACTCACTGACTCACTGACTCACTCGCTCACTCACTCACTCACTCACAGGCACATCCACAGCTGCCCTGGAGGGCACACCGCTGCTGGCGGTCACCCCGGGGGGTATGGGGGAGGCGGAGGCACATGGAGCGCCCCATGTGGCGGTGATGGCTAAAGGTGGGTCAGTGCTTCCATCCAGCAATTACTTGACATTAGCTTTTGCCGCTCTAGAATCCATGTCACTTGCCTGTTGGTGGTTCGCATTCTCGTGCGTCCTTGCGCCCCCTGCCACATCATCCGCTGTGGTCTGCCATGCATAGCGGCACTGTCCACGTCCCATGATATGATGAGTCTGTATGGGCAGTACAAGCGCCAGGCGCCTTTAACCATAAGACACAAGAAAGCGCTGGAGGCACTGCCTCATGTGCGGTCTCATGCACCACAAGGCTGCCGTGTCCCTCGTCCAGCACGTTCCTTGCGCCTGGCTGCATGTGCAGGCGCGGACGGCAGTGCATTGCCTACCCTGCTGGTTGACATCCGGCACCTGCACATGCGCTACCCCAACGGAGTGAGGGCGGTCAGGGGCCTGTCACTACAGGTAGGCAGGAGGGAGCAGGGGGTTGTTGCTGTGCAGTGCAACTGGGCCAGGTTGGGGCTACTGATCCAAACTCTCATGGTAAAATGACGCATTGTGGCCCATTCCCACAGTGATGTGTGTATCTGTTCGTTTGTTGGAGGACCTAACATGCACCACCCAGCCTAAATCAAAAAGGAGTTTGTCAGTTCTGGGACAATTTGCAGGGGCACCACTGGAACCATGTGGTGATGTAAAACTTCGCTTGTTGCCAGCGTCATAGCAGGGCCCTGACATTGTGCCCATTTGCAAGTACTGAACAGCTTCAGGTTGAAGGTCAGCGAAACCAAAACAACGTGTTCCTGTTGTGGTGTTGTTCTCAGATGCACGCCGGCCAAATCACCGCCCTGCTGGGTCACAACGGCGCGGGCAAGAGCACCACGGTGGCCATGATGACGGGCCTCATGATGCCCACCTCGGGGGACATCATCATAGCAGGTCAGTGGTGACCAACAGGTCACCTATTTTCCTTTCCCCTTTGCCCCTGCTGAGCAGTCCTCCCAGACTCAAAGCCATGTAAGCAACAGCCATAAGCAGGTCAGTGCGCCGGACATGTCCAGTCTGCAACGCCGCACATTGTTGTCAGTGGCCGCAGTTCCTTGGAACCCATATGCACCCAGTTGAATTGTCGCAGCAGTCTGCACAAGAACGTGCCGTGTATCTGCTACCAACGTAAGAGGCAGGTGTGAGATACCATTCTCGAGGTCTGCTCCTTTTGCTGTGCTATCAAAGTGTGTGATGCACCAAAGAGGGCGCAGGTGTGCACAGCAAACTGCAAAGATGAAAAGCAAGGGGCTTGGTGTAATCTCGAAGCAGAGAGTGGCTCGTTGTAACCATCAGTATGCTGGCTCGTCTGGCTGCTCTCAGGTCATTCCGTAGTGCACGACACACGTGCCGCTCGCCGGAGCCTGGGCCTGTGCCCGCAGCACGAGGTGCTGGTGGGCCGCCTCACAGTGCGGGAGCACCTGGTCTTGCTGGCGGCCATCAAGGGGGTCAAGGGATGGCGCAGGTGGGGGCATGGAACATGGCAAGGTAGCAAGGCGGGCAGTAGGTGCAAAGGAAGTCATTAGGTAGGTGGCAAGGCAGCCAGTAGGTATCAGAGCAGCATGAAGATGTGCAGGCAGGACAGCTGCATATCCGTGCTGTTGGCCTACCTAATCGCCCGTTTGCTTGTTTCTTGCTTGCTTCTTGGCTCCTCCGCTTGCCGTTCTGTCTGTTTCTCTGGTCGCCTGTCAGCCAACAGCACCGCGAGTGCGTGCCCCAGCCAACTGGAAGGACTACGGCGGCTTGTCCTTAGTTTTGTCTGTCGCTTGTCCCGTTGCCTCTGTGCCTGCCTGCCTGCCCGCC